>JAOTQJ010098723.1:0-11650 GCA_025642045.1 Solanum sejunctum
TTTTCTCGTTTTGGTTGGCTAGATTATGAAGTAATACTTATGTATTTAACAAGGTTTAGTTCTGAAATTATGTAACTAGGATGCTGCACCACTTTTACTATCTACAACAATGAGTTGTTGTATGATGTCATAATTGTGCACTTAATAGGAACTTATAGGCTGATTGATTCAGAACAATGGTCTCACATCCTCCACCTATTTTGAGGACAACTTTTGAACTATTTTAGGACTATGCTTATGTGTATATATGGTGGGGACTGTTTGGTTAAAGTTGGAATAGGTTTGGAATTGTCGACGTTGAAATGTAGCGAAGGGATGTAACGTTATACCGCCTCTTTTTATGTTATGTAGAATTATTATGTGTTATGCTTTGGGGGCTGTTATAAGACTTTTATGGTACTAAAAATAGCTGAACATGATATGTATATGAGAATGTGTATTAAAAAATACGATTAGAGGTGGAAAGGTTGAAGGAATATGCTCGATTTATAATTATACGCTTGCTGCATATATGTTATTTTTTTATGAGATTGGGCTGCCAAGATATATCTACTAGCTGATAATGCTAGTTTTTTCACCTACTATATTGTAGATAAATATTTAAAGGAAGGGAAGGTTATCTCGAGGTAATAGCGAGGTCGTACAATGAGGTGTGTAAGGCTACTCGATTTCGTATTACTTGGCATGAAATCTAGATCTTCCTTAGCACATAAAGGCACTTACCAACTCTGACACAACTATTAATCGTGTCTCCACTCTTTCACATATCTATATGCTCCTATATATAGTCACCTTTAAATTTGCATACATACGTGGATACCAAGTTATATGGATTCTTGTTGCTAAATAAATTTCACAAGTTGTTTCATCTCATACGCATTTCATTATTTGTGTAAAGTATTCTTTTCATTATCGTATTATCTTGTATGATTATCTACATGTCACATGCTATATCTACAGTGCTACAGCTCCTATATTGTGACCACAAAAAGAATCATCTCAAAGATAATTGAAAGGTAAAGTATATTGCTTATCAATGGGTGGTAACCAGAGGGGTGGAAGAATTACCTAGCCAGGGTTGATCCTATCACGGGGGGTAACCCAAGGGGTTAAAGAAAAATCCTAGCCAGGGCCGATCCTGATATAGATTTACCACTGATCAGTTGGTCATTTGTATTACATAATATGCGCAAATTATACAGTAAAGGTAATGTAATAAAAAGAACATAAATTACATGATTCCACAGTATAGCTAAAGGTGGTCTCTTATCCTATACCATTGCATAGTTTCATTTGAGTTGTTACTTTATATACAGTATTTCCTACCTTACATATTCAGTACATAATCTCGTACTGACTTCCCCTTATAGGGGACCTGCATCTCATGCTGTAGGTACTGACTCTAGTAGCTCTCGCTAGTAGGAGTACAGGTATCAAGCTACTGTTACAAAGCACCAGGTTGCTTTGAAGCTTTGTGCTTATAGAGCGTATATTTTTGTATTGTATAGTTAGTCGAGGTGGGGTCTGTCCCGACCCTTATCAGATACTTTTTCTTATCTAGAGGATTTATAGACTATGTAAATTAAAGTGTGGTCATGTCTCATACTTTAGATAACGTGGCCCCAAATGGCCTAGCCATCTGCATTTCCTTTTGGCTTGTTATTACTGTTTACTTCCTTAAAGGCATGTCGAATGTAGAAATCCCTTATAATATGTATAGAAAGCGCATGGATATAGGTTGGTTCTCCTGAGCCTTATCAACAATGGGTGCCAGTAAACCTTAATGGGACTTTGGGCATGACAAAAAATTACCTATTTTCTATTCGTTGGCATAAAAAATCCTAGCAAGACTCCGCCAGCACCACCAGGCCACCTGGTCCTCTTGTTGGGATCTTTACGGACCCACCCATAATATTTTGCAAGAATATTTCGCAGGAAACCCATGCAGACCATGAATCCATGGGCTAACACCTATAGAAAATTGTTAAAATTGCTTGTTTCCTATTTCTTGTCCCATACCAGTCCTCCGCCAATATCGATGGGCCACTAGGGCTGATTGCTGGGCTGATTGCGGACCCTCCTATATGATTTTTCAAGAATCTTACACCAGATCCCTATGCAACACCAAAATCAGTGGGCTAGCATCCATAGAAAATTATTAAAAGTGCCTATTTCTGGTTCCTTAGCCGATAAACTCATACTAGGGCTTCACCAATGTCGCTGGGCCACCTGGGACTTTTATCAAGCTCAGTATGGACCCACCCATATAATTTTTTAGGAATCTTGCACCGAAGCCCTATGCAGCCCCCAAACCCATGGTCTAACACTAATAAAAAGTTGTTGAAATCATCTGTTTCCTATTTCTTGACCCATGAAATCCTAACAAGCTTCTGCCAACTCCGTCAGGCCACCTTGACCTCCTTCTTGGCTCATTGCAGACCCATCTTTCTGAGTTATTGAGAATCTTACACCAGATTCCCATGCAGCGGTAGAATCCATAGGCTAAAAGCCACCAAAAATTGTTAAAATTGCCTATTTCTTGTTTTTTGGCCCATAAAATCCTACCAGGCCTCTGTCAATGTCGTCGAGCCACTTGGTCCTCTTGTTTGGTTCGTTACAGACCCACCTATATGATTTTTTGGTAATGTTGCATCGGAGCCCCATGCAGCCCCAGAATCTGTGGGCTAACATCCATAAAAAACTACCGAAATCGCTTGTTTCCTACTCTTTGGCCCATAAAATCCTACCAGGCCTCTGGCAATGCTGCCAGGCCACCTGCGATTTGCGAACCCTCCTATATGATTTTTTGAGAATCTTGCACTGGATCCCTATGCATCCCTTGAATCCGTGAGCTAACACACAGAGAAAACTACCAAAATTGCCTATTTCCTATTCACGGGACCATAAAGTCCTACTATGCCTCCGACAATACTGCCGAGCTACCTGGGCCTTTTGTCGGGCTTATTGTAGACCCACCTCTATGCGTTTTTGAGAATCTTTCTCTGAATCCTATGCATCTCCAGAATTTGTGGGCTAATACGCATCGAAAACTACCGAAATGGCCTTTTTACTATTCCTTCGCCCATAGAATCCTACCAACCCTCTGCCAACACTGTCGGGCCTCCTAAGCGTCATGCTAAGCTCATTGCAGAGCTACCCATATGATTTTTTGAGAAGCTTGAACCAGAGATCCATACAACCCTAGAATCCGTAGGCTAATGTAACACCCCATAACTTATAATACTAGTACAATGCAGATGAAACATGATATGATTTTGCCAAATTAGTGCCCATTTTTAAAAGTGCTTTAGTTTCATGTTATAGGGGGATATGTGCATCTAACGCTTAATAGGGTCGAGTGTATATATGTTTTGTGTCAAATGGAGAGATCACAACCTCAAATGAACTAAGAGAATTGAGGTGCTTGTAGGACTTAAGAAGCTAGTAGGTGAGTCACCTACTTGCTTAGCTTAAATAGCTAGCTAAATGGAGACGAGGCCCGACGTCGAATTTGTTCAAGTTTTATTATGAATAAAGTTCGTGCTATGGGTATAACTTTAGCCCATGTTTTTGCATCACATATGAACTATATTTTCAGCCTAGGAAAGATATTAAAAGATCCCAAAGACATCACAATTTCTTTGATAATTTAGGCCAAAACCAACTAAGTGAGAGAGGGAAAAATTGGCAGGCAAGGCCCAACCACTTTAAACACAATTAGGCAAAAGTGAAAGGGACAAGCTATAGCATCACCATCTTAATAATATAAGGCTTAAACCACACAAGAAAGTCGGCCAAAATCCCCTTTAAAAGGGCTTACATATAGCACCTTTAAGTCATTCTTAGACTTGGAAAAATTTCAGCTTTCACAAACCATCTCTCTACATTGTCTTAACCTAGCAAAGCAGCCACAAGGAGACTTCTAGGGTTCTTGGAGAAGACCTACACCTTGATGGTAGTGGTAAGTAAGTTTACAAATGTGTTTGGTATGGTTTTATTATGAAAAACAAGAAGTATATGCTAGTATGTTTGTGCTGGAAATTTGGACAGCATGTGCCCTAAGGATTGTTGTGAACTTTTCTTGTTATTTAAGAGGACTTTCTCTTTTTGGTTGGCTTACTTATGAAGTAGGGATTATTGTTTTAATAATTTATAGTTTGTTAGTGAAGTAACTAAGCTGTTATACCATTTTTACACTCTGCAAAAGAAAGTTGTTGTGTGATATCATAATTGTGCTCGTAATTGGAACTTGTGGGCTTATTGATTGAGGACTATGGTATCACTTCCTCCACTTATTTTGAGGACTGTTTATTAACTATTTTAGGACTATTTGTATGCATAAATGTTTTGGGAACAGTTTGGTTGAAGTTGGTAAAGGTTTGGAATCGTCAACGTCGTAATATAGCTAAGGGACGTAACGTTATGCCGCATATTTGTATGTTGTGTAGAATTGTTTTGTCCTGTGCTTTGTGGACTATGGTAAGGTTGTTATAGCACTAAAACAAGCTACAAATGATGTATATATGATAATGTGTATTAGAAAATATGATTAGGGGTGGAAAGGTTGAAAAAATATGCTCGGGTTCATAATTATCCGCTTGTTGCCCGTGTGTGTTTTCTTTATGAGATTGGGTTACCAAGATGAATTTATTAGCTGCTAATGCTTGTTTTATCACCTATTATGTTGTAGATAAGTATTTGGAGTAAGAGAAGGTTATCTTGAGGTAATAGCTAGGTCATACAACGAGGTCTGTAAGGCTACTTGATTTCGTATTGTTTGGCATGAAATATAGATCCCTCCTTGAATAAAAGGCACTTACCAACTCCGACACAACTACTAACCATGTATTCACTCTTTAACATGCTCATATGCTCCCATACATAGTCACCTGCAAACTTGCGTACATACTTGGATACCAACATACATGAGTTCGTTCTACTAAATAAAGTTCATGTGTTGTTCTACCTCCTATACATTTCATTATTTGTACAACTTACTCCTTTCATTATGGTGCTGTCTTTTGTGATTATTTACATGTCATATGTTGTATCTATAGTCCTCTAGGTCTAATATTACAACCACCAAAAGAATTATCTAAAATGTAATTGAAAGATAAAGTAAAGTATATTGCTTATTGATGGGTGGTAGCCCGAGGGGTGGAAGAATCTCCTAGCCAGGGACAATTCTATCATAAGGGGTAGCCTGAGGGGTTGAGGAAGAGCCTTGAGAAGGCCGATCCTAATATAGTTTTACCACTGATTAGCTGGTCATTTGTATTACATGTTGTGCACCAATTATACAATAAATGTAAAGTATTAAAAAGAACATAAAGTACATGAACCCACAGTACAACTAAAGGTAATCTCTTATCCTGTACCAGGGTATAGTTTTATTTGAGTTGTTACTTCATATGCAGTATTTCCTTCCTTAAATATTCAGTACATTATCTCGTATTGATATTCCTTATGGGGGACCTGCATTTCATGTTGCAGGTACAGATGGTAGTAGATCTCCCCACTAGGAGTACAGAATATCCAGTTGTTGTTACCAAGCTCTAAGTTGCTTCAGAGCTTTGTGTCTAGAGCTTATATTTTTGCATTGTACGGTTAGTCGAGGCAGGGACTGTCCTGACACTTATTAGATACTTTCCCTTATTTAGAGACTTTGTAGACTATGTAAATTAGAGCGTGGTCATGACTCATACTTTAACCACCGTTGCCTCAACGACCTAGTCATATGCATTTCCTTTTGGCTTGTTATCACTATTTATTTTCTTAAAGGCATGTCAAATGTAGAAACACCTTATAATATGTAGAGAAAGTACATAGATACAGGTTGGTTCTCCCAAGCCTTACCGACAATGGATGCCAGTCCTCCCTAACGGGACTTTGGGCATGACAGAAGTGGTATCAGAATGGGTCATCCTAGGGAGTCTACAAAGCCGTGTCTATGTAGTATCTTGTTTATTGATGTGTTATGCAGAACATTTATATGTAGGAGGCTATGCGACATTTAGGAGTTGTTACTTTTTTTTGTTCTTTAGATCGTGACATAGAGCTAAGTATAATAGGTATTGTGTCTAACCCCTAAATTACTTTGTACAGCAAGTATGCCAGAAAACAGGCAAAACTAAGGTAAAGGGAAAGGAGTAGAAGTGGTGGTTGATATACCCAGTTAGGTGAGACAACAAAATGAGGTTCAAAAGGAGTATCTATCACAGAAATCTCCAACTCCTTCAGCTCTCGATAAACCCGAAAGTAGTGAAATTCTCTAGAACCACCTATCGATGCTACCGTGCAGGATTTGAGATATACAGTCCAACTATTGACCCGCATAGTTGCTGGCCAAGGTCAAAGACAAGAAGGTCCTGTTATAGGTGCAGGTGGTACGAATAGGGCAGCTAGCATGAGGATAAATGATTTCCTTAATTTGTACCCTCCATCCTTCACTGTATCAGATTCTAATGAAAACCCCAAGACTTTATTGATCAGATTAAGTGCACTTTAGATATTATGAATAGGAGCAGTATAGAAGTTGTTGAGTTAGCAACATATAGGTTGAAGGGTATGACTATATTGTGTTATGAAGCTTGGAAGCAATCTAAGGGTATAGATGCACCCCCCAACTACCTTGAAGGAGTTCAAAGAGGCATTTCTTGACCATTACTTGCCATTAGAGATTTCAGAGGCCTATGCAGATCAGTTCTTGAATCTCCACCAAGGGAATATAAGTGTGAGAAAGTATAGCCTTAAATTTAATTCCCTGGCAATGTATGCTCCTAATGTAGTTGCTACTATGGCAGATAGAGTTCATCGACATATAGATAGATTGGATATATATCTGGTTAGAGACTATACCATTACTTCCTTGAACAAAGACATGGACATAGTGAGAACGTAGGCTTTTGCATAGAAATTAGAGGATCAGACGCGAAGGAGAAGGACAAAAGAGTTGGAAAGTGGGAAGGCCGAAAGGTCCAGATCAATAGGGCAGTTTACACCATCCCAAGGTGAGCTTAGGCTTTGATTTTTCTAATAGACCGTCTAGGCCATTATCCTCCTACTCTACAGCCAGTAATGCTCCACCACAACTTCAATTGTCTAGAAGTAATTAGTTTGGTAAACGAGGTAAGGGACAAGGTAAATGGATAATAAGATGTTTAGCAGGTTGGCAATTGACCCCTTGGCAACCTTGTAAATAGTGTGGAAGAAGCCATTCTGGTATATATTGTGTTGGGACAGACTCTTGTTATTAGTGTGATGCGCCAGGGCATATGATAAAGGATTGCCCTATAAGGCGTATGGGTGATATAGCATAATCTACTAGGTCATTTATTGCATCATCATTGTCAGTTTCTCCAATAGGTAGGGGTTAACAAGCACCTATGGGTCATGGTAGAAGTGTGAGAGGGGCAACTAGCTCTAGTGGAGTCCAGAATCACACTTATGCTTTGGGGAGTTGGTAAATTTAAAAGCTTCACCTGATGTGGTCACAAGTATATAATCCATGTATTCACATAATATATATGCATTAGTTGACCCTGGTTCTACACTATCATACATTACTCCACTAGTTGCTGGGAACTTAAGAGAATACCCAAATTGTTAAACCAACCATTTGAAGTGTCACACCAACCGGTGAATCTATTATGGCTAGAGGGATTTATTATGACTGTGTAGTAACTGTTTGTGACCGTGACACATTGGATAAAATAATTGATCTAGAAATGGTGGAATTTGATGTTATAATAGGCATGGATTGGTTAGCTTCTTGCTATGCCACTGTAGATTGCCAAACTAAGAAAGTGTACTTTGACTTTCCAAATAATCTAGTTCTTGAATAGGAAGGCAATGTTGGGGCACCAAAGGGGAGGTTCATCTCTTATTTTAAGGCTAGAAAGCTAATATCCAAGGGGCATATATATCATTTATTTAGAGTGAGGGATATGGAGGAAGAATCACCAACTCTTCAATCAGTTCCAAAAGTAAATGAATTTGTTGATGTGTTCCCTGAAGAACTCCCAGGCTTACCTCCAGAATGAGAAATAGATTTTGGTATTGACTTACTTTGAGGCACTCAAACCATTTCCATCCCTTCATATAAAATGGCCCTGGCAGAGTTACGTGAATTAAAAGAGTAGTTAAAAGACTTATTGGGGAAGGGTTTTGTAAGACCTAGTATGTCCCCTTCGGATGCAACCGTGTTATTTTATACGCAAAAAGGATGGCACCTTGAGAATGTGTATTGAATATCGATAATTGAATAGGGTGACAATTAAGAATAAATACCCCCTCCCTAGGATTGTTGACTTATTTGATTAGTTATAGGGTGCCAAATGCTTTTCAAAAATTGATTTTAGATTAGGGTATCACCTAGAGGGTGAAGGAGGAAGATACACCAAAGACAACTTTCAGAACATGCTATGGTCACTTTGAATTTCTTATTATGTCATTTGGTCTAAAGAATGCACCAGCAGTTTTTATGGAACTGCTGAACAGGGTGTTTAAGCCATTTGTGGATGTGTTCATGATAATATTTATAAATGACATTTTTTGTATATTCAAGATCAGAAGAGGATCCCACAAATCACTTACGATAGGTGCTACAGGTTCTTCATGTTCGACAGGGTTATGCCAAGTTTTCTAAATATGAATTTTGGCTAAAATCAGTGGCATTCTTGGTTCATATTGTGTCGAATGAGGGAATAAGGTTTGATTCACAAAGGATAGAGGCAGTGAAAGATTGGCCAAGACCAACAACACCCACGGAACTTCGGAGCTTCCTAGGTTTGATAGGTTATTACAGGAGGTTTGTTGAAGTTTTTTCTTCTATATTTGCACCCCTAACAAAGTTGACACATAAGGCGATCAAGTTCCAATGGAATGATACATGTGAAAGGAGCTTCCAGGAGCTAAAAAGTAAGCTAACTTCTTCACCTGTGCTAGTACTTTCGGAAAGCACCGAGGGGTATGCAGTGTATTGCAATGCTTCAGGAGTTGGCTTAGGGTATGTATTGACACAACATGATAGGGTAATTGCTTATGCATCTAGACAACTATAACCAGATGAGAAAAACTACCCAACTCATGATCTTGAGCTAGTATCGGTTGTATTTGCTCTGAAAATATGGCACCGCTATTTGTATGGGGTTAACGTTGACATATATACTGATTATAAGAGCCTACAATACATCTTTATGTAGAAACACCTAAATTTAATATAGCAAAGGTAGATAGAGCTAATAAAGGATTATGATGTTGATATAATATACCATCCGGGGAATGCAAATGTTATAGCCGATGCTCTGAGTCGTAAGGCAATCATGAATACTGGTGTTCAAGGTATGATAAGTCAAGGAGTGGCGAAGGATCTACGTTAGCTAGCCAGTTTGGTAGTTCGCCTTCTTGAAACTCCAATGGAAGGGGTTATTGTACATAATACAGTAATGTCTTCATTGGTAAAGGAGGTGAAAGAAAAATAGTTCGAGGATCCTATTCTATGACAGCTTAAGGAAAAAGTAAGTCAGGGTATGATAAAGGGCTTTGATCTTACACAAAATAGAGTATTGTACTGTTAAAATAGATTATGTGTGCCTGATATTAATGGATTAAGAAAGAGAATAATGGATGAAGCCCATCATTCCCGATATTCCATCCATCCAGGATCACCTAAGATGTACCATAACCTGAATGGAATGTTTTAGTGGGGAAGCATGAAGAAGGACTTTGCAGAATTTGTGGCTCAGTGTCCAAATTGCCAACAGGTGATAGTAGAACGACAAAAGCCAGGAGGTTATATGCAATGCATAGAGCTTCCAACATAGAAGTGGGATATGATCAATATGGATTTTGTTACCGGTTTGCCTTGCTCATTTCAGAAGTTTGATTCCATATGGGTAATAGTTGACAAACTCCCAAAGTCAGCACACTTCTTACTAGTTAGGAGTGATTATATAGCTAAAGAGTATGCCAAGTTATAACTTAAAGAGATAGTTAGGGAACATGTAGTTCCAGTATCCATTATATTTGACCGAGGAGCTCAATTCACTGCAAAGTTTTGGAAGTCCTTCCAAAAGAGTTTAGGGACATAAGTGAATTTGAGTAAAACATTCCACCCTCAAACAGATAGTCAAGCAGAATGTACCATTTAGATACTTGAATTGTGATCTTGTGCATTGGACTTTAAAGGTAGTTAGGTGGACCATTTTCCACTCATAGAGTTTGCCTATAATAATAGCTACCACACGAGTATCAAGATTGTACCTTACGAAGCTTTGTATGGGAGGAAATGTAGGTCGCCAATTGGATAGTTTGAAGTGGGTGAAACCTCCTTTCTTAGGCCAGATCTAGTACAACAAGCGGTAGAAAAAGTTAAGGTAATACAACAATGGCTAAAAATAGCCCAAAGTCGTCACAAATTATATGCGGATGCTAGAAGGAGAGGACTGAAATTATCAGTAGGGCATTGGGTACTTTTAAACGTGTCTCTAATGAAAGGGATTATGAGATTTTGTAAGAAAAGAAAACTGAGCCCACGTTACATAGGGCCATATAAGATTATTAAGAGGTTCGAGCAGGTTGCATACGAACTAGAGCTACCCCAAGAGCTTTCAATCGTTCATCTAGTTCTTCATGTCTCAATGCTTCGAAAATGCATAGGTGACCCATCTCGTATCACTCCTATTGAGGATGTACAGGTTACAGAAGATATCCCCTATGAAGAGGTACCTGTTGCTATTCTAGATCGTTAAGTTAAGAAGCTAAGGAATAAAGAAATAGCTTCAGTAAAAGTACTTTGGAGAAACCAGCAAGCAGAAGAAATAACATGGGAGGCTGAGGACGCGATGAAATCAAAATACCCTTACTTATTTGAAGCTAAAGAGAAAGTCCAACATGTATAATTAGGACACTAATAGGTACGTGCAGTTGAATACTCAAGATGTTGTCAAAAGTTTGTGTAAGTAATAGTTTAAACTTGATTAAGCTATCCGATTGTGCTAATATTCGAGGATGAATGTTCCTAAGGGGGGAGGATATAATGCCCCACATATACAATACTAGTACAATGCAAATGAGACATGATATAGTTTGGTCAAATTAGCGCCCATTTTTAAAAGTTCTCAAATTTCATGTTATAGGGGGATATGTGCCTCTAACACTTAAGAGGGTCGAGTATATACATGTTTTGTGTCAAATTGAGGGGATAACAACCTTAAATAAAGTAAGAGCATTAAGGTTTTTATAGGACTTAAGAAGCTAGTAGGTGAATCACCTACTTGTTTTGCCTAAATTGCTAGATAAACGGACACAAGGCCCGACATCGAATTTATTCAAGTTCGATTATGAATAAAGTCCATGTTAAGGGTGTAACTTTGGCACATGTTTTAGCATCACACATGGACTATATTTTTTCAGCACAATATATCCCAAAGACATCACAATTTCTTTGATAATTTGGGCCAAAAATAACTAAGAGAAAGAGGGTAAAATGAGCAGCCAAGGCCCAACCAATTTAAACCCAATTAGGCCCTAATGAAAGGGCAAAGCTGCAGCATTATCACTTTAATAATATCAGGCTTAAACCACACAAGAAAGTCGGCCAAAATCCCCTTTAAAAGGGCTTACATATAGCACCTTTAAGTCATTCTTA
>JAOTQJ010098734.1:0-11650 GCA_025642045.1 Solanum sejunctum
CTGTCTCATTCGTGCTTAAGAAAGATGTGCCTTTAAAGATGTTAATAGACTACCGACAGTTGAATAATGTTACTATAAAGAATAAGTATCCTCTTCCCAGAATAGATTATCTCTTTGAGCAGCTTCAGGGTGCTACTTGTTTCTCCAAGATAGACCTCATAGCGGGTTACCGTCAGTTGAAGGTAAGGGAAATTGATATTCCTAATATAGATTTTTGGACATGATAAAGTAAGTTTTAGTTCTTGGTCATGTCTTTCAGGTCGACAAATGCACTTGCAACTTTTCGGATCTAAGGAATAGGGTATTCAGGCCATATCTTGATATGTTGATGATCATGTTTATTGATGACATTCTGGTATATTCGAGGGATGAAGAGGAGCACGCTAATTTCCTTAGAGTGGTTTTGCAAACACTCAAAGATCATGAGTTGTATGCAAAATTCTGCAAGTGTGAGTCTTGGCTTAAGTCAGTAGCTTTCTTAAGCCATATTATTTCGGGAGATGGTATTCAGGTGGATACTTAGAAGATTGAGGCAGTTAAGAACTAGCTAAGACCCACTTCTCTAATAGAAATAAGGATTTTTTTCGGTTTGGCCGGGTACTATCGCAGATTTGTTGAGGTCTTCTCTTATCTATCAACCATATTAACAAAGCTGACTAAGAAGAAGGCCATGTTTCAGTAGTCTAAGGCATATGAAAAGAGTTTTCAGGAGTTGAAGACTAGATTGACTATATACTGTGATGCATCCAAAGTTGGATTGGGATTTGTGCTTATGCAGAGAGGGAAGGTGATAGCTTATACTTCCAGACAACTTAAGATTCATGAGAAGAACTATCTGACCCATGATATAGAGTTGGCAGCAGTGGTATTTACACTTAATATCTAGCATCACTATTTGTATAGAGTGTGTGTAGACATGTTCACCGACCATAAGAGCTTGTAGTATGTGTTCTGTCAGATAGAGATCAACTTGCGACAACAGAGGTGGCTGAAGTTGCTCAAGGATTATCATATGAGCAATCTCTACCAACCAGGTAAGGCTAACATTGTTATTGATGCTCTTAGTAGGAAGTCCATGGGTAGCACTGCCTATGTGGAGGAGGGGAAGAGAGAATTAGCTAAGGAGATGCGTAGATTGGTTCAATTGAGAGTGCACCTTGAGGAGAACAAGCATGGCAGGGTCAATGTCCAGAATGGTTTTGCTTCATCATTAGTGTCAGAGGTGAAAGAAAAGCAAGACCAAGACCGTTTCTTACTCCAATTGAAAGAAGCGGTTCACAAGCAGAAGGTAATGGTTTTCTCCATAGGGGGAGATGGGGTACTGAGATATCAAGGGAGATTGTGTGTACCCGATGTTGATAGTGTTTGAGATAGAATCATGGCTGAAGCTCATAGCATGAGATATTCCATCCATCCTGTCTCCACCAAGATATACCTCGACTTTAGTGGAAGTCTATTGGTGGAATGGGATGAAGAAAGACATTGTTGTATTTGTTTCTAAGTATTCCAACTGCCAATAAGTTAAAGTTGAACATCAAAAATCCTATCGATTGGCTCAGAACTTTGAACTTCTGGAGTGGAAGTGGGAGGTGATCAACATGGAATTTATTATAGGCTTACCAAGATCCAGAAAGTAGTATGATTCGATATGGGTGATTGTTGACAGAATAACTAAATCAGTCTACTTCTTTGTAGTTAAAACAACTTATGCGGCTGCGGAGTATGCCCAACTTTACATTCGTGAGATTGTGAGGTTACATGGGGTTCCCTTGTCCATCATATCGGATGGAGGGGCTCAATTCTCCTCCCAATTTTGGAGAACTTTCTAGAAGGGAATGGGTATGAAGGTGAATTTGAGCACCGTTTTTCACCCTCAGACAAATAGGCACACTGAGTGTACTATTCAAGCTTTGGAGGATATGTTGAGAGCATGTTTTATTGACTTCAAGTAAAATTGTTATGATCATCTGCAATTGATTTAGTTTGCATACAATAATAGTTGTCATGCCAGCATTCAGATGGTCTCGTATGAGGCATTATATGGGAGGGGATATAGATCATCAATTGGCTGATTCAAGGTCGGTGAAGCTGAGTTGATTATGCCTGATCTCGTACACCAGTCTAAGGGACAAAATGAAAGTCACCAGGGAAAGATTGAAGACAGCCCAGAGTCACCAGAAGTTATATAAAAATGTGAGAAGAAAAGACTTAGAGTTTGGGGTAGATGATTTGGTGTATTTGAAGGTATCATCTATGAAGTGGGTCATGAGATTTGGTAAGAAAGGGAAACTGAGTCCCCGTTATATCAGACCATGCCAAATTGTAAGAAGGATTGGGAAGGTTGCTTATGAGCTAGACTTTCCGTTCGATCTAGATAGAGTTCATCCAATGTTTCATGTATTTATGCTAAAGAAGTGTTTGGGGGATCTAGCCTTAGCAATTTCTATGGAGAGTACGAGTGTGAAGGATAGCTTATTATATGAGGAAATTCTAGTCCAGATTCTTGACCGACAAGTTCGTAAGCTGAGGAATAAATAGAAAGCCTCCGATAAAGTTTTATGGAGGAATCAATTTGTGGAGGAACCTACCTGGGAAGCTGAGGAAGTGATGAAACTCAAATACCCACATCTGTTTGTGACAAGTGATGATAATACTTAAGGTAAATAATCTTATCCTTAGCATTTTCAAATGTTTCCTTTCATTAAGATTGATGCCTTGCATAATTCCATTCGCGAGTCTAAGACGGAGATAGATAGATGATGGATAGTGAGAGTTCAAGTATTCCTGAGTGAGGAATAAGAGGTGTTATGGGGTTATTCATGTTTCCATTCGACCTTTACTCATCATTCGAGGACGAATGATTACATGGGGGAGATAATGTAACTATAAAATTTCCAAACGCCCCTAAAATACATCATGTGCACATGTCTTCCAAAGTTCTGATGAAAAATCCTGGATGGATTTGCGATTAACGTGAAAAATCAAGTCAAAAAATGGTCTTGACCCAATTTAAAATAAACCAAGTCGAATTATAAAATTGCACTTGAAGAACAAAAATAATAGCTTCTCCGCGCCCCCTCCATGACGCACTAGGGGCGCGAAGTTACACTTGTAGTTTTTAAAATTTTTGTTTTCGATGGGAATTTGTTTTCCAAAAAAAATTCACCAAAAATGCTGGTGCACGCCCCCTCCACGACGTGCTCCTGGGTCCCAGAGATTTTATTTTTTTCTTTTATTTTGAGAAGGGCAATTTTGTCCTTCGAAATATATTTTAATACCCTCAAAACATATTTTAAAGCATATTTCGTACAAAAAGGTTTCAAACCCATACTTTTTCTAAGTTATTTTATGTATGTTCTGAGAGAGAAGAAGAAGAGAGAGTGTAAGGGTTTCCAGAGAAATCCCTAATTCTTGAAAGAAACTTGAAGATTCTTCAGCGCAGTTATGCAAAGGATGCCCAAAAATATGGAATTGTTCTTCCATGTTCCCCATTATGAAGTTGAGTTATGAATTGATAGTGGAGATATTGAATAGTGATTTCTTGAGAATTTCTTGCGTATTATCTTTAAATTATATTTCATAGCATAAATTGATGATCACCATGTTTAAAAAAAATTTACTGTATGGATGTAATATTTATGTAATTATAAACTGATCCTTAGAAATTCTTTGTTAACGATTTGAATAATGAACTTCGGGGGAATTTTTAGAGCCTTGGTTGTCTGAATGTGATGTTTGACTGAGTCTGAGTCATGAGGTGAGTGTATTGATGAATGCAATAGATAGAAATAATGTTGACAGAGTTGAATGGACATTCATTATTAATTTGAAAGGATAGTCTTGTCCTTTCAGTTGATAGATGTTGAGATGAGGTAAGTGTTCTTGCCCGTAGAGGAGTTCTTGATGGATTGATATACTTATGAGCATATTGAGTCCTAGGAGGAGTATTAATGCCAAAATAGGTAAGAGTAAGTCCCACTCGTACTCATTAACTGCATGGCCAGCGTAGGTAGGATTGGACTATGAAAGCAAATGTTTCCTTTGTCCTGCAAAGGACTGGACAGAATTCTTTGGGATCCTCGACAGTCTCCTTTACCCCAACAAGGTACTATATAGATGTGGCAATGATATCTCTTCATAATATCATTACCGGCTCTTAGGTAGTAGTTGTCAGTTCTAGAAACTCCCAAATATGTTTAATAGTGATAGATATCTGATGTGATGTGATTGTTTGATGTTTTGATGGATAATGATGTGATAGAGTCCTATCCTTTACATTGAGGTGAGGATGAGTGATTGCTGAGTGATTGTTACATTGTTCTATTTACTTTAGCCTATTCTACATATAGTACATTCAATGTACTAATGCCCCTTTGGCACTGCATCATTTTATGATGCAGATTCTGTAGACAGAGGACTTCAGCAGTCTAATCATTGAGGTTCAAAGCTTCCAAATTCCTGATAGTGGTAAGTCATCACCTGCATTTAGAGGATGGTTATTTTTCTTTTGCTTGACATCCTTTTCACTTGATTTTGGTAGCCATGGCTTGTCATCGTACTATTCAGATAGTAGTATAGAGGCTTTATAGACATAGATGTTGATGGTAGATGTTGAGGGGGTCTTTCCCTTCTCTTTGTTTACATTAAAGACTGTCTTTTATTATTATATTTCAATCATGAAAGATTAATTGGATAGTTTGAGACCACAAATAGATTATTAGTACTATTACTCTATTTTAATACAACAACAACAACAACAACATACCCAGTGTAATCCCACAAGTGGGGTCTGGGGAAGGTAACTTGTACACAGACCTTACCGCTACCTCATAGAAGTAGTATTACTCTATTTTAATACACTATTTAATTGACCGAACGAAGACAATGAGACTAGGTGGTCCACTCAGGATTAACAATAGTCTTCGAGTGCTAGTTACATCTAGGGTACCCTCCTGGGGTATGACAATAATGTCCTTGGGGAGTTCAGGGACAAAGTAAAGATACGTAAATAGATAGGGAAGGTGAATTAACTGATTACGAAGAAAAGGTAAGTTCATCTTTTGGTTCAAAAGGAATAATTTTTTAAATTTGGTTAGTAGGCTTTTTGGCTATGTTTCTTCACAATAAACATGGCCTAAGATCAAATCCTACTTCAACCACTCAATTGTCTTAGTGGGATTAACCAGGCAAGTTCTAGCTCACAAGTACATCGACTGAATTAAGAAAATAAGCTCACACACACGTGGAACATAGCCTACACTAGTTAGCATTAATCAACACATACTAGGCTCCTATAAGCACTTACATCTACACAAACAATACAACCTAAACATGCAAATTCTACAAGATAGTACATTTGAGAAAAAAGAAACATGGCAAGAAACACTCTCAAGTGGAAGGATGCTCCTTGCCCCCCTCTCCCCCCAAAAATAAAAGATGATGCAGTGCCTTTCCTGTACCATAACCAAAAATAAAGTGCAAACATGGAGGAGAATATACTTGGGATGTCCTAGGCATCAGTCATACCATCGAGATCTAATCCTCCGGTAGGATCCCTATCATCAAAAGACACAACAGGTCCAAAGGTGCTCCTAGAAGCTCCTATCTTTCCAGCCTCTAGTGCGAGCCTCTCTCTCTCCTCTTGTTTGGTGGCTGCTCGGCACTGGCTCTAATATCCTTGCATAGCTTCTACTCCTCTGCTAATTTTTGATTAGGTGGTGAGGTACTTCGCTAACTGTGCCTTTTGCCCTTGTCCTTTTGCTTGGGCTTACTGGTGGGTAGCATATGTGTGACAGATGGGATGGGTGGAGTGCCTTATGACTTATCTAAAACTGATGCCACAGCTAGGGCATTAAAACGGGTCATCCAAGATTCTGGAGGCATAATCTATAAAATAGCATGCAATGCTATTGTACTAGGTAGTCAGCTATGCAATATGGGTCTTCATATCATTCACGATATGTACAATACTTTTCATCTCTTCTACAAACATACTACCAAACATATCATGGAAATACCTCCTCCAAAGTGTTAATAGGTTCTAGAGGATGCTAATTTTGCCCAGAAGCTCAGTCTAAAATTACTCCTCTACTTTCTGTACACAAGATTAGACCACGTGAGGCATCCTCTCGACTATTTGATCTACAATGGTCCGTGTCTGTCGTTGGTCTAACAACACTCTCGAGAGAAACTCATATGGAACTATACATATCCTTTCTATATCGAAGGTGATGCACCATTGCCCTCGGGCTACTTAGAAGCCTTACCTGACCGTGGAGCATTGGTGAACCCTCCATTGGCAAGGGTTGTTGTAGGGCCACCCGTGAAAACATTATCAGACCCCCTGGACTACATGTTCTCGCCTGCAATAGAGAGTTGTTGATATCCTTAATAAGTGTAATTTTAACCATACCATTAGGGGTTATCTTCTGGTCCAAACAATGGGTGGTAAGGAGATAGGCCTATTTGCAAAGTACTCGAATCAAGCATGTGAAAAGTATGCTAGCTCTGTCAGTCAAGATCCGCTCTCGCTTCTCTATAGTAATGATCCTTCCCATGTTTAATCCATATTTTGCTATCAAACATGCTACCAAAGAGCCCGCAAAGGTTGGAGCATGTTGTTATTACTTGTGGTACGAAGGGTGGAGTGCACCACCAACCTCCAAAACTTGGCAGCAAAAATCAGCGAGGACTTGGCGATTAAAATCTTGGGGTTCACGACCCAAGATGTTTTAGCCCCTTGCAGGGTAATCCATTCTGTGATCAATCTTAATAATGCAATCTGGGAAGTCGGATTGGATATTTGTCCCTCATCAGTGACCTTCAGGTGTCTGTCAATAAATAGGCCATCAGATGGGTCCTGATAGTCTAGGCCAAAGAGAAACCTATTGATGGTGATCTCAGAAATGTCACTTCTTCAACTTTTTGGAATGGCCACCTTCTATTGAGTTCAATAATCTAGAAGCGTAGTTGGAATATTTATTCAATGATTGCAGACCTAGAGAATCCATGTTTTTGTTCTATCTAGCCAAACTTATACGAGTCAAACACTACTTTGATATCAGGAACCCCATCAAGTTAGTATGTGATGACTCAAACCTCAAGAGTGAGAACTTGTCGTTGGAACCCCCCAGAGTCCTTGGTCCTCTCCTAAGTGAAATTCTCCTTAGCGCCTGAGATATTCCATCGGGATTGCAGAAATACTATAAGCCAACTTGCAGTGTTATGATCTGATGTTTGGGAGACTGTATAATGGATGCCCTTATCATTATTATCTCGAAGGTTAGTCTCGTCAGCCTGAGCACCATAGTTTTACTGGTCAGCCTCCAGGGTTTGGTCTTGTTCCTTTTACTCTGGGGCAACCTCCTCCACCTTAACTCCCCCATAAGGAACCTACTCCTCAGGCATGGGGGATATTGTCAGGCTTGCTGCACGAGCCCTTGTGGTGCAATGGAAGTACGGGGAGATGTTACCATTGATTCAGACCTCAGACCCTCCCAAGAATTCATTGCCTAAGTCACTCCCATTCTGATGGTTAGAAGATACAGTTAGAGAATTATTGAGACATGGCCCATGCTGCTCTCTATGTTGGGTTGACTTTCGATGTGAGCCCACAATACCTTCAAGTGTCATAAATGGATAAAAAATGATAAGATATTCTAGAACATGCACGTTGACGCATAAATAGGTATTCAGACTTCCCCTGTGCCATAAAAGTGACAATAACCCTTAGGAGTGGTGTCACCTATTCTATCATAGGGAAGTTGATCTTGACTTAAGTGGGAGAACATAATTACATACAACTACATGAAATAACCTAAGTATACAACGGTTTACCTTGGACCGGATCCCCACATAGGCCGTGAATAGTTAAACAAATAATGTGATGGCCTATCTTAAGGGACCTGGAAAGTTGAGGGAGGAGGCCGAACATACAGAAGACTCCATATGACCTATGACACAGGGCACAATTCGTGCAAGTCATAATGAGAATGCACTTTGGCGAGTGCATGCAAAGGGCCCAAGAATCGGCACCTACATGAATTGTACGACATTCAACGGATCATGACAATCTCAGTGACGAGCCCATTTAATGAACAACTATCTTTCCCAAGTAAATCGAACATGATTTCACACTTCACAAGTACCAATGCTAACCTATACATATAAAAACGACGAAAAACAAAATTTTCCTAAAAGAAAAAGTATATAAATGTTAGACTTACTGGAATCTATGAACAACACTACAAGTACTCAATAATGGTTGTTTGCATCACCAATGCAACACCTAACATAAATGGCAAGAAATTTGACACTCTAGACAATGAAAAACTTAATTTTAAGCAAGACTTAACATATGCAAACTAAAAATCACATTAGAAGATGAAGAAGATGATACTTAATGAAGAATTCAAGGGAGATAATGACTTTCTTGAAATATGAGGACCCACACTAAGATATATGCTACAGATTGTGAGATTGACTAAATAATCATGACAAACAAGATACAATTTGGTAGGTGTGAAAGAGGAAGGCATAAGGAATGAGCAAGAGTGAAAAATATGAGATTTGGGGCATGTCAGGACAAAGTGAGGGTTTTATTGCCCTTTGTCAACCATGTAGACCGTCTCTCTCTCCTTCACGAATGGCCTCACAACTTGTGTCATTTGGCATGGTACATTTGGTTGTTCATCTACCAAGCCTTAGAGAATTTGAAAAATGTACCTAGCACGCATTGACCGATCCATATCCACGGGCAGCGTCATTGCTCGTGACATATGTCACGATCGATTTGGACCATTCATTTGCCCATACTTGAATAATTTTAAAAGGAAATGCACTTGGGCCACGTGCATGCTCCATATGGGCAGCCTCACATGCCGTGTAACTTACCATACTATTTGGACCATCCGTCTACCTACACATAGAGAATTCCATCTTACTTGGGCACACATGAGTCCCATGGACGACACTACAGTCCGTCTAGTGTCACATGGTCCATTGGAGAGGACATAGTACCTCTTTTGTCAATTTTTATCCACCATGGCGTCATATCATGCCCCCACCATGCGTAGGCGCATGAACTCCAAATGTGACACCTATACCTACCTACAAATATACAACAAAAATAGGAAATATGCATGACATAATAACAAATTTTTAATAAATCTAACTATTACAATGCAAGGGTTGCCTTCCATGAAGCGCTTGATTTAAAGTCGCGACATGTTGTAGCTGTGTTAACAACTAAGACTTCATCAAGTTGTACTACCTCTATCACTAAGGATTCACCTACAACACCCAAGTATTTCTTCATTCGCTATATATTAATTTTGAACCCATGAGCGATTTCAGCCTCCAGCTCTATTGCGCCATGTGGGAATACTTGGGAAACTTTTTATAGGCCAAACCCTTGACTTGAGCTTACCTAGAAACAACGTCAACCTAGAGTTATACAGAAGACCCTTGTCACTGACATTGAAACTTTGTGGTGCAATGTTGTTGTCATGTTGGAACTTCATCATTTCTTTGTAAAGTGCTGCACTGTCATAAGCCTAAAGGAGAAACTCATCTAATTCATTGAGTTTGTCCATTCTCAGTTTAGTAGCCTCATCCCAATACATGTTCTGCTTTTTTAGAGCCCGAAGTGCCTTGTACTCTAACTCCATAGGTAGATGGCAGGCTTTACCAAACACCAATTGATACGGGGACATTCCAAGAGGTGTCTTGTGAGCTGTGTAATATGACCATAATGCATTAACTAATTTTTAGGACCAATCAGATCTCGTTGCATTTATAGAGTTGGATAGGGTCTCCTTGATCTCTCTATTCAAAACTTCAACCTTCCTAGTTGTCTGTGAAGAATAGGGCGTGGCCACCTTTGTTGTTGTACTCCATACTTAGCCATCACATCACAGAAGATTTTGTTATATAAGTGAGAACCTCCATCAGTAATAATAGTTTTGGGTGTCCCAAATCTAGAGAAGATGTTCTGCCTCAAAAAGTGGACAACACTCATTCTTTCATTATTTGGCAATGCAACTACATCCACCTACTTAGAGACGTAGTCCACTGCTACGAAGATGTACTTTATGCCATAAAAGCTCACAAATGGTCCCACAAAGTCAATGCCTAAGACATCAAACATTTCTACGTCAAGAATACGAGTCATGGGTAGCTCTTGACACCTAGAGATTTTGCCCTGCCGGTGGCAATGATCATAACCTTGCACTAAGTCATGGGCATCTTTATAAATGGTTGGCCAATAGTACTCACATTACAAGATCTTCTTTAATATTTTGGCACCACCATGATGGCCCCCACTAACGAGGAGCAATATGCCTTCATGATGCTCTTTATCTCTATTTCTGGGATGCACTACCTAATGACCTGATTAGCACATCTTCTGAACAACTACAATTCATCCCAGAAGTACCTGCGTATATCGTGATGAAAGTGTTTCCTTTAGTGAAACTAAACCCCTCAAGCATAATGTCATTCACCAGATAGTTAGAGAAATTAGCAAACCAAGGAATTAAGTTAACAAAAGCTTCCAATACCTACTTATCGAGAAAGTAATCATCAATGTTCAACCAATCCTTAGCACTTAACTCATCCTCTAACCTAAGCAAGTGGTCTACCACATAGTTCTTAGTCCCTTTTCGATCTTAGACCTCAAAGTTAAACTCTTACAACAAGAGAACCCATCTAATTAGCCTCAGCTTAGCATCTTTATTTGCCATAACGTATCTTAGTGTTGCATGGTCTGTGTGTACGATCACTTTTATGCCTAATAGGTAGGCCCTAAACTTATCAAATGCATACACAACAACCAGTAACTCCTGTTCAGTCAATATGTAGTTCCTTTGAGCATCATTGAGGGTCTTGTTAGCATAGTTGATGGGATGGAAAACTTTGTTGCGCTTCTTCCCCAGCACAACATCCACAACAATTCTACTCACATCACATATAACCTCAAAAGGTATGGCCTAGTTAGGTGTAATTACCATAGGTGCAGAAATCAATTTTTACTTCAGGGTCTCAAAGGCCTGCTAACAGTTGTCATCAAACTAAAACTTGGAATCTTTCTCTACTAGTTTTGCACAATGAGTGTCCAATCTTGGAGAAATCTTTTATGAACCTGCAGTAGAGGCCCGCATGCTCACCCAAGACCCTTCACAGAGATAGGAGGTGGAAATTTCTCAATAACTTCAATCTTTGCCTTATCCACCTCAATGCCCTTATTAGAATCTTATGTCCAAGGACTATCCCTTTCTTAACCATGAAATGACGCTTTTCCTAGTTTAGGACCAAGTTCACCTCCTCACAACGCTGTAGTGCCCTCTTAAGATTTAATAGACAACTGTCAAAGGAATCACTAACTATGGAGAAGTCATCCATAAGTACCTCAAGGGTGTCTATGATTATATCAGAGAAGATCGATATCGTACACCACTAGTAGATGGTTGGGTCATTGCATAACCCGAAAGGCTTCCTTCTAAAAGCAAATGTCCCCATAGGTAGTGAAAGTAGTCTTCTCTTGATCCTCCAGGGCTATGGATATTTGATTTTAGCCTGACGACCTATCAAGGAGGTACATCTGGTCCATGAAGGGCATAGGAAAATGATCCTTCAAAGTCCATCTATTCAG
>JAOTQJ010098745.1:0-11649 GCA_025642045.1 Solanum sejunctum
ATTTCAGGATATGTCTCAAGCTATGCAAGATGGAAATATATTGAATGCAGTGGTTCAAAATGCTCTATGGGTAATGGCCAAAGTGGTGTCAACATTGGCAACTCATCTCAATAATCAACTGGGTGCTCTCGAGACTTCTAGTGGTGAGAGGGGAGGTAGTGAGGCCAATAATGTATGTAAGTTCAAAAGTCTCAAAGGTAGAATTGATGTTATATGTCCAAATGTGGTAAGGTTCATAGAGGACCATGTTTAAAGGATATCAACACTTGTTTTGATTATGAGAGTGGGAAATCAGAGGAATAATTTCCCCCGCAGAAGCAATGAAGGCAAAGGAGGTGATGGTGGGATGATAAACCCCAAGTGTCAAAGGTGTGGAAGGTATCATGGTGGCCCATGCTTGAGGAAGACCAATGCTTGTTATAGGTGTAGTAAAGTGGGTCACAAGCTGAAGAATTATCTGTATGTTCAATGGAGCATAAGGGTGGCCGACCTTTAGATCTAGGTGGTCGTGTTGATCAAGTAACTCAAGGAGGAGATGAGATTCCCAATGCTAATATCGTTAAGTTAAAGTTTTGTTGGCATTGTTGTGCCTGTATTACTAGGCTCGGTGTGCCACTATTTCTTATTTATAACTTTTGGTTGCTAGTAGAGCTTCTTGTGTGCCTATGCTGTTGTGCCGACCTTTGGTGTCCATTCTTTTGTTGGGTGTATTATATCTAGAAGGTCTATAGGTGTTGATCCGGTTTTGTATTATACTAGGTCTTGCTTTGTAGTTTCTTACAGTTGGTATGGTGGATTTGGATGTCACTATAGGGATGGAATGGTTGCATGCATGTTGTGTTTCATGGATTATAGAACCCATAGAGATAGCCACAATTTCCTAATGAGCTCATCTTTGAGTGGGAGATTATTAAATGGTAGCAAGGGAGGTAGGTCCATTTCATGCCCTAAGGTACAATTGGTCTTTATGGGGTTGTATTTATCATCTTGTGAGAAATAGAGGTGTTGATCTTAAGTTGTTTTGTCTATAGAATTGTTGGTGGTGGTGGATGAGGATTTGAATGTCCTTTCTTACATTTTGAATTTTGGGGTAGTGTTCTTTGGTTTTACTAATGCACCGGTTATGCCTATAAGTATCATGAGCAATATCTTAAGTGCCTACCTTAATAGGTTTATAGTGGTTTTGGTGATGATAGTGTGGTTCATTTTCTAATGAGGTAGTGCATGTGAATCATTTGAGGGTAGTATTGCAAGTTTAAGGAAGAAGGTTTGGTGTAGTAGGAGAGATGGGAATTGTGGTGGTAAGAGGTTGCCTTCCTAGGTTGCATGGTGCCCAGTGATGGTATTATGGTGAACTTTAGTAAGGCAAAGGTGATTGGGGGATTTCCTAGACCTTGACTTCATCAGTTATAACGAGCCTCTTGGGTTTAATGGGCTATTATAGGAGATTGTGAGTAGTTCTCTTCTATGGTTGCTCCTATGACTTAGTTGACCTTATGTAAGGCTATTTTGTGACTGACGTTTTGAGTAGGGTGGTTTGGTAGGCTTGGGAATTGTTATTTATTGTATTATTCCTTAGTGCTAGTAGGATTTATATCTATGTGAGTTCGTCCTTGATTCCTTCCAATCAAGGAGATCCAAAATTATTTTCAAGAAAACCTACATGGATTTTACTTATTTTAATTTAGGGTTTGAATGTTTTGATTCCTAAAATTCTATTGATGCATGAGTAGTGTTTATTTGATGATTTTAATGTGATTTAAACAATAATATAAG
Organism: Solanum sejunctum; assembly: GCA_025642045.1. Classification (NCBI taxonomy): domain Eukaryota; kingdom Viridiplantae; phylum Streptophyta; class Magnoliopsida; order Solanales; family Solanaceae; genus Solanum; species Solanum sejunctum. Next base: position 1,777 of record JAOTQJ010098745.1, read on the forward strand.
GATCTACTTTGGGTTTATGAAGTTATAAGTATGCATGTTCCCTTTTTGAATTATTTATGAATTAGAGATTACAGTATAGAGTTAAATATTGAATTAATTATGCTTTCACTTCAACTTAATATTATCAGTGTTAATTTTTAAATGGAGTCTTAATTACCCATGTCATTTCTTCATTGTTCATAGAATATGCATTTATGTACACGGATTAATTTTTTTAAAAAAAAAATATTTATGTTATGGATAAGGCCAATTTCGTTTTATGGTATGATTTTGATAAAAGGTTGGTTATGATAATATTCTGATCATATATATGATTTTGCTTGCACCACTTTGTATATGATTGGGTTGCTCCTATACACGAATATTATGGCCATGAAATTATGATTTTGGCAATTGAGCCCAAGTATGAATTATTATGAATTGTGCTTGGCTTTTAAGCCCAATTGTGCATTGAAGTGATTTGGAAAAGAATTGACTATTGCCTCTTTGAAAGTATGTACATGCATATTATAAGTATTCTTGTGGGATGATGACTTAGATTGTTGTGCTGGGGGTCTTCGAGTAGTTTGAGCTACTTGCATATGATGTTTCTAATTAGTCTAGAACTCGTAAGGTTATAATATGATGGGTAAGGATGGCCGATCCACTTAGTCAACTACGATGAGTTAGGAACTTCTCTAAGATTGATCTTTGGTTTGGGTTTTGTCCTCAAGTGAAAATGAGGGTAGGTGATATCCCTAATTGTCCTTTTCGGAGTAGGAGTGAGCATTTTGAACATTGGTGGAGCTGTTTGGTTGACTTATGCATCATGTGTGTTTAGAGGTTTCATGAATAGGGTCTTAAAACCCTTCCTCGATATGTTGTGGTGGTCTCTAGTGATGATATATTGATTTGTTTAAAGCTTGTGAATTATTTGGAGGTAGTGTTGCGAGTCTTAGAGGATGAGACGTTTACTTGATATGATAGGTAGGAATTGTGGGAAGCAAGAAGGTGGTTAGGGCTGCTTAAGGAATATGGTATTAGTCTGCATTAGTTTTTCCCGGCAAGGCTAATGTTATGGTTGGAGCTCTAAGTAGGGTGCCTATAGGTAGCCTAGCATATGGGGCTAATGATGGTAAGGAGGAGACTAGTGGGGTCCATTGGTTGGCTAGATAGGGAGTTAGGTTGAAGGAAGTTGAGCATGGAAGTTTAGTGTTCGTGATGGTTCCAAATCATCTTAGGTTAAGAGGTCTAGGTTAGGCAAGGCCTTGAGTCCACCTTATTAGTGTTGGAAGTCTTGGGTGAGAAGATAATAGAGTAGAGGATGCCTCCCAAGGTGGAGATGGTGGTTATGGTACCAAGTGGGTTAGGTGTAATTAAGGTTGACAATTGAGTTGAGGATTGTGAGTCCTTATAGAGTGTAGAGGAAGGTTGGTAAAGTTGCTTATGTTTGAGGATTTCCTTTTGGTGTAGATATAATTTGCCCGATTCTTCATGCTCCTAGGTGGATAGGATGTATTGGTGAGCCTAGTGTTATAGAAATCTTTGAAGTTGTGGGTTAGGTGGATGATAAGATAGCTTTGAAGGAGGTCCCGGTAGAGGTGTTGGATTAGTGTGTGGAGAGGTTGATTAATAGGGTTGTGGTGTTCATTAAGGCCCTTAGAGTCGTCTATGAATATGTGTCTCTCGGGAAACCAAAACAGGCATGGAAGAGTTATATCTGCATTTCTTTCATTGTATTCAAGCTTATAATGACATGTCAAGTCCTTTCTATGATTCCAAGTCTTATGCACCCCTGTGTCATTCATAAGCATTCTTGTTTAAGTTGGGAAGTTTATGATGATTTTACACTTATGTTGAGATTTTTTAAATAGTGGTATTTTAAATGTAATGTTGCATTCTTGTTAGGGCTGATTTGTTATGATCACTCCTGTCTTGTACGTCTCTTTTACATTCAGGGACGAATATTCCCAAGGAGGATATATAGTAACGACCCCAAAAAAAGTGTCTGAAAATGTACCTTGAAATGCCAAAAAAATTAATTTCCATGTATTTCAAAATCCATTCATTATTTCAAAAATTCAACTTCATATTCTTGTCCAGGAGGTCCAAATTAGGGGAAAAGGGTCTAACCCCTATTTAAGAGCGAAGATTTAGCAATTACAAAATTCCAAGTTTCACATTTCTAGTGTCGATCTGCCTCTGCGGCGCTATATGCCCTAGTGTTATTTTGGTGCATTTTCTGTTTTTGGGTCCAAGGCTTTAGGTCATGGGCCCAAGGGTTCCCATATGTGTTTTTACGTATACTTAGCCTTATTTCACTCTCATATCACCCTAAACATTCCCCAATACTAACTAAAACACTTAGACTCATAGTTTACCCTAAATTCAAGTCCCAAAACTCAAGACCAATCTTAAAGATTTCATCAAGGATTTTATTCAAACTTCAAGTCCATTACCAACCTTCTTCAAGGGCTCTCCAAAGTCAAGGTATATGGTGTTGAATATTGAGTCCTTACACCCATAGTTACTAAGCCTCCTTTTTACTAATATTACATTATTTAAAGTTGATTTTACATGTGGGTCTTATATATGGAGAAATTTACTACACAGTTATTTTAGTTTATGAAAGTATGGTTGTTTTAGCATGTTTTGAGCTCTAAATCTTTGATCTAATGTTGGATTTTATGAGAGGTTCTGATGTGTATGTCTTGGGGATGTTGCAATGTGTTGATTGATGGTTTTACAATAGAGTTTCTACATGATTTCATCTCTAAATTGCATGGTCTTTTACGCACATTACACATACACCAAGTGTTTGATAAAATGTCTGGCTAGGGTTTCTTATGGAAATGAAGGCCGAAAGCATGACATATGATATGATTGATGCTATGATGATGAAATGAGCTTATAATTATGATGAATTGTATTTAATGTGTTACGTTACACCATGCGTAATCCGGGGGATCTACAAAAGCGAATAATTGAGATAAGGGTTAGTACCCATTAATCGAGGGAAGGGTTAGTCCTTCTCTACCTAGGTGATGGAGCAGTATTATTACCAACTAAGTGAAGAGTTAGTACTTCTCCACGAAGGTGATACTATAGCATCATCACCAACCAAGTGAAGGGTTAGTACTTTACCACCTAAGTGATGGGGCAGCATCATCACTAACCTCGAGGTATTTATACCATGGAAGTCTAGCTTGGTCTAGTCTTGACATATGATACTTTATATGAGCATGAGCTATTTAAGCATGTTTTACTTATGCATTGTTAATACATGCCATCTTGCTATAATATGCTCATTGCCTATTGCTATGAATTTTGATCATGATGTTTATTTCTTGTTGCATTGCATCCTAAATACTTAGTTTATTCAAACGTACTAACTTATACTCTTGCCTATGTGATATCACCATGTAGGAACTGGTGCTCAAGTTGATCCTCCTCCTCCTCTACGTGGCTAGGCGATGCTATTATAAGCTTACTAGTAAGTCCTCCACATCCAAGGACCTTAGTCTATGATTGCTATTATCTATGTATTGAGATATTTTCTTATGTCCTATTTGACTATAAGGGTGAGCTCGATAGCTTTGTCTTGGACCTATCTCTATCTATGTATTTGGAGGTGTTTGTTGGACAAGTTGTGTATTTATGATATGAGCTATGACTCTTTGTCTTTGATGTTGATATTTTGGCAAGTTGTCCCTTAGCCCCTTGTTCCTTTTGCTTACTTTATGTCTTTTATATGCTTACTTGACCAAGAATGTGTAATGACAAGCTAAGAGGCTTGATTGGGGTTTCTTCGGGTTCCCCATTTGCTGTGTCACACCTATTCCCTAGGCTTAGGTCGTGACAGAAAGGCATTCAAAGTGAATGGCCAATGAGTCAAGTCGTACCTTTGCAATGTGGAGGAAATAAAAAGAGTGGAATCATGGACACTTGATGAAGTCCAAGTACCCAAGTTGTCCATGTCCTATCATGACAATAAAATAGGAATTACTTGAGAGGTAATCCAAGGTAGACACTAGCACTTAGGTGCCCAAGTATGTCTTTGACCTTAGTACTTTATTTTGCATTTTTTGCATGGATTGAGGATAATGTACCTCTTTTTTTATGGTGCACTTAGCCTAAATAACCACCTAAATGGGTGAAATATCCCTTGATCCTAACATTTGAGCCTTACATGTACCTTTCCTTTTAAATACCTAAGTAACCTAGCCTTATTAGATGTAAAATCCTGAAATTGGCCCTGGTCCTTCCTCGAACATTTTGCACCTTGACTAAGGCAAAAATCCTAAGTCGAGGATAGCTACCAAAGGTATCACTAGCTCCTAGGTTTGATAATGTGCACCCTAATGCAAGCCAAAATCCTAAGTTCTGCATGGTTGGTGTAAGGGTAAATACAAAATGAGGGAGAAAAGTTAGTGATACATAGAAAAAGAGAACAAAATGTGTACTGGCTGCAAGAAAAATGAGCGATGGCTTAGCAATGAATTAAAAAGAAAATGATGTGCATATACAAGGTAACAAGTTTGAAAAATGAAAATAAAGAACCCAAAAAAGTTTGAAATAGGAGAAAGTGAGAATGAGATGAAAAGTAATAGTGTTGGTAGTGCAGAAGTGTAGAAAACACAGTGTCAACGAGGGTCTTTAGTCACTATATTTCAAAAATATCATACAAAAGCCCTTGAGCCTATGTTACGAGCTGGTAAAGTCCTAAAGTGATCCTAGTCCAACTAGTCAAATGTCATAATCATGAGTACAGGATCGAGCATATGGTATTGAGCATGATATATGAATGTCTTTTGTGAGGATGAGTGATTTTGAATAGTCCCAAGATTATACATAGAAACATCATTGTGAGTGAGTTATGGGACTTTTTCTGTGAGAGTACTTGCATTGCACTCTTAACATTATACTTGTTCAAGGATTGTGGCTTGTTGATAGTTACCTCACTTGTCATAGTTGTACTGTCAGATGCATTGATCTATGTTTATTTGTTGGATAGCTAATTGTGTTTTAAAAGTGTTGTGGGTGTTTATTCTTGAATTTGATGTGAAGTATGCCATTAGATTGAGGTCTGTGTGTTGTTGTGTTACGTATGTAGATTGAATCCATTACTTAAGGATAAGCAACAATTTTAAGTTGAGGATGTTGATATGCTATAAAAATATAGTACTTTTGAGAAAGTAAATAGTAATAACAAGCGAAGAGGAAATGCATATGGTTATGCCATTGGGGCCACAGTGTCTAAGGTATGAGACTTGACCACACTTTAATTTAAATAGTCTACAAAGCCTATAAACAAGAAAAAGTATCTAACAAGGGTCGTGATAGGCCCTGCCTTGACTAACTATATATACAAACATATAAGCTCTAGACATAAACAAAGCCCCGAAGCAACCTAGAGCTTGGTATCAACAACTAGATGTCCTGTACTCCTACTAAAGAGATCTACTAGCACCTGTATCTGCAGCATAAAATACAGGTCCCTCATAAGGGATATGAGTACGAGATAATGTACTCAATATGTAAGGCAAAAAATACTGTATATGAAGTAACAACTCAAATGAAACTATGCACTGGTGTAGGATAAGAGACCACCTTTAGTTATACTATGGGATCGTGTACTTTATGTTCTTTTAATTACATTACCTTTACTGTATAATCTGTGCACAACATATAGTACAAATGACTAGCTGATCAGTAGTAAAACTGTATCGGGATCATCCTTGGCTAGATTCTTCCTTAATACCTCAGGATACTACCCATGATAGGATCATCCCTGGCTAGGTGATTCTTCCACCCCTCGAGCTACCACCCATCAATAAACAGTACACTTTATCTTTCAATTACCTTTAAGATGATTCTTTTGGTGGTCACAATATTAAAGTTGTAGGACTGTCGATGTAACATGTGATATGTAGATAATCATGCAAGACTATATGATGATGAAAAGAGTATGTTACACAAATAATGAAATGCGTATGAAATGAAATAACTCGTGAACTTTATTTAGCAACAAGAAACCATGTAACTTGGTATCCATGTATGTATAAAGATTTGAAGGTGTCTATGTATGGGAGCATATGAACATATGATAGAGTGAAGACATGGTCAATAGCTGTGTCAGAGTTGGCAAGTTCTTTTATGTGCCAAGGAAGGATTTGTGTTTTATGCCAAATAATACGAAATCAAGTAGCCTCACATACCTCATTGTATGACCTCGTTACTACCTCGAGATATCCATCTCTTCCTCCAAATATTTACCTACAACATAGTAGGTGATAAAACTAGTATTAGTAGCCAATATACACACCTTGGCAGCCAAATCACATAAAAAACAATACATGGGCAGCAAGTGGGTATTTATAAACCCGAGCGTATTCTTTCAACTTTTCCGCCCCTAATTGCACTTTCTAATACACATTAGCATATGCACATTATGTGCAGCCCATTTTAGTGCCATAAAAGTCTTACAACATCCTACCAAGCACAACACATAACAATTCTACCCAACCTACAAATGGACAGCATAACATTATGTCCCCTTGCCCTATTTTGACGTCAACAATTCTAAACTCATTTCAACTTTAACAAAACTTTTCTCCACACATCTATATATAAAACCAGCCTTGAACCAATCTTAGAACAGTAGTAAATCAGTCATTAAGGACTTGAAGCAATAGTCTTCCATCTAACAACCCACAAGTTCATACTAAGAACACAATTGCGATATCATATAAGGACTCACTTTTGTGGACTGTAAAAGTGGTGAAGTAGCCTGGTTACATTACTATAAAACCAACCTTTGTTAAATAAACAAGTATTACTTCATAATATATCTAACCAATAAGAGAAAAGCCTCTTGAACAACAAGAAAAATTCACAACAATCCTTAGGACACATGCTTAATCAACATAGTCTCTTGTTTTTCATGAAGAAAACTTATTAAACACTCAAATATAATCATTTACCTTTACCTTCAAGGTTGAGGGCCTATTTAAGAACCTTAAAAGATTTGTTTGGCTGCTTTACAAAGTCAAGAACAGTTGAGAGAAAACTTGGAGCATAGTTTGATTTTTCTGTGTTGGTCAAGTTGAAAATGACTTATGGGAGCTACTTTATCTAAGGCAATTTTAGCATTACATTACCAAGCTGGTGATATATCTCCTTGTCCCTTTCACTTGGGCCTTAAGGGGCTCCAAATTGATGGGTCTTTGCTGCCCATTTTTCAGCTTTCTTCCTAATTAGTTTGGGCCTAACTTATCAAAGACATTGTGATGTCTTTGGGCCCCTTTTAATTATCCTCCTTGAGCTGAACATATAGTCCATTTATGATGCTAAAACTTGGGCTAAAGATACACCCGCAACAAGGACTTTATTCATAATCGAACTTGGACAAATCCGACATTTGGCCTCGTCTATATTTAGTTAGCAAATTTAAGCTAAACAAGTAGGTGACTCACCTACTAGCTTTTAAGTCCTACAAGAATGTTAATTCTATCACTTTATTTAGGGCTAGGATCTCCTCAATTTTACACCAAACATGTATACACTCGACCCTCTTAAGCATTAGGCGCACATATCACCCATTAACACGAGACTCAAGTACTTTAAAAAATTGGCGCTAATTTGATTGAAACATATCATGTTTCATTTGCATAGTACTAGTACATATAAAATTTGGGTGTTACATTATCCTATAACACCTCACACCTTACAATAATAGTATAATGGAAATGAAGCAAGACGTGGTTTGGTCAAACTATCGCTAATTTTCAAAAGTGCTTGAATCTTGTGTTAATGGGCTATATGTGCGTCTAACGCTTAAAAAGGTCTCGTGTATACATGTTTTCTATTGAATTGAGAAGATTACGGCCTTAAAATGAAGTGAGAGAATTGAGGTGCTTGTATTACTTAGGAAGCAAGAAGGTGAGTCAGCTACTTGCTTAGCTTAAATCGCTAACTAAACGAAGACGAGGCTCGATGTCGAAATTATCCAAGTTCGATTGTGAATAAAGTCCATGTTAAGGGTGTAACTTTGGCCCATGTTTTAGTATCATAAATGGTATATATTTTCAGCCCAATAAGTATAATAAAAAGGGCCTAAATACATCACAATACACTTAGTAAAATTGGGCCCAAAACTAAGTCAGCGAAAGCTGAAAATAGGGAGCCCAAGTCCATCAAGTTGGTGCTCCAAAAAGGCCCAAATTTGAGGGCTACGCTGGTGGGTAAGCAACTTGATTATGTGTGGTATAGTATTTTCAAGAATTCAATAGAGAGTCGGCATAATATCCCTATATAAAGGGCTCCAAAGCTGCTCCACAAGTTATTGTTCGCTTGAACACAAAAAAATCAGATTTGGTCTCTAAGTTTCCTCTCAACTTTTCTCAACCTTTTGAAGCAGCCAAACTACTTATTAAGGGTTATTAAGGAGAATCTACACATTTAAGGCAAATATAAGTAATTATATTTGTGTTTTTAGTGTAGTTTAGCATGAGAAACAAGAGATAGATGCTAGTTACACTTACTGAAATCTGTTGGACAGATTCTGTGCAGAAAGTTGCAACACCTTTTCCTTTTGTTTTGGTGATTTCATTATGGTTTTTAAGTTATATTTTGAAAATAACTTGGTTCTATTAACATGTTTTGAGTTATAAACTTCACCCTAAGGTTGCTGCCCTGATTTTGGTTTCATTTAACAAGCGCGCTTTATTGAGTTATCTTAAGTGTTATGTTGATTGGAACTTGCGGGCTATTGTATGTAAGGCTATTAGATCACGTCCTTCATGACTTCCTAAGAACTGTTATAGGACCGTTTGAGGTCTGTTTATATGTGTAAATGTTGCTAGAACAGTTTGGTTAAAGTTGGAATAGTTTTGGAGTTGTCAACGTCAAAATGTAGGGAAGGAAGGTAACGTTATGCTGTCCATTTTAGATTGTGTGGAATTGCTATGTGTTGAACTTTGTGGGCTGTTGTAAGATTGATAAGAGTCTGAAATAAGATGTATATGACATATAAATGAGAATTGTTGTTTGAAAATATGGTTATAAGTGAAAACATTGGATGAAATGCCTTGACGTCGCTAATTAAAAGCTTGCTGCCCGTGTGTTGTTTTGTTATGTGATTGGCCAGCCACGATGTGTTTATTGGCTGCTATTGCAAGTTTTATCACCTACTATGTTGTAGATAAAGATTTGGAGGAAGGGAAGGTTATCTTGAATTAGTAACGAGGTCCGACGACGAGGTATGTAAGGTTATTTGATTTTGTATCTCTTGGCATGAAACATAGCTCCCTCCTTGGTACATAAAGGCATTCACCAACTCCGGCACAACTATTAACCATGTCTCTACTCTTGTAAAGTTTCACATGATTCTATACATAATCACCTTTGAAACTGCATACATGTTTGGATACCAAGTTACATGAGTTCTTGTTATGGAATAAAGTTCACAAGTTGTTCCAACTCATATGAATTTTATTATTTACGTAACATACTCTTTTCATTGTCATGTTGTCTTGTCTGATTATCCACATGTCATATGTACCTATACAGCCCTACAACTCTAATATTATGGCCACCAAAAGAATCATCTCAAAGGTAATTGAAAGATACAGTATACAGTTGATGGGTGAAGCCCGAGGGGGTTCAAACAGAACCTAGCATTGGGACGATCCCAATACAGTACTAAGGGTGGAGCCCGACGGGGTTCATCTAAACCTAGCATAGGGACGATCTTGATACAGTTTACCACTGATCATTTGATTATAGCTTTGCACAGATTTTACAGTACAAATTTTAAAGTAAAGGTAAAGTGATATAAAGGACATAAAGTACATGATTCCACAGCATAACTAAGGGTGGTCCCTGATCTTCCAC
>JAOTQJ010098756.1:0-11649 GCA_025642045.1 Solanum sejunctum
ATCATATCAAAACTTCATAATAGTTCATAGATTTCATAGCTTGAATCATGTATAGTCTCAATAGACAAAGATCACTTCATAGTATAAGCACAAAATAGATATTTATGTATAATCAACAATGTTTGACAAAACCCCAACATATTTCATGCTCATATTGAATAATAATAGATACCCATAAGAAATACATCTTGAAATCATGCAATTTTCATAAAAAGAAAGATTGGGCTTCATGGGTGAAAAGATCCCATGAATGAAACCTACACACCTTAGACCTTGAATTTCCTGAAATTGAGTTGAGAAAAACTTGAAGCTTGGAATGGGGTCTTGAAATCCACAACTTATTCTTGAGTTTCTGTGAATTCTTATTAGGGTTTGGTAGAGACTCTTGGGAGAATTTGATAGTGTATTCCAATTGGGAGAAGTGAATTTGATCTTTCGGTGTAGGGTTTAGGTATTTAGGAAGTGTTAAGATAGCATACAAATCCTCAAAAGACTAATAGAAATAACTAAATTTACGAAATAAAATTAATGAAATGGAATTCGGCAAAAACCCGTATATACCCCTACACAAATGAGTTCTACAAATATGGGCATAACTTCTTCATCCAAACTCTAAGTAAGGTGAAATCAAGTATGTTGGAAAGCTAATTCAAAGATATTTAATTTGGTAGATTGTGGACGACCCAGTTCTTTGTGTGATAAGAGGTATGCCCCTTTAAAGTTGACCATCCTACTGGTACTTGTGCAAAACTTAGCCAACGAAAATTCTTTTGAACTTGGCTTGATGTAGGAGACCCATGATGGTCTTTAACAACATGAATATTCTTGACTTAGATTTTAATGAGATATTGAAGCTTGAACGAATCTCTTGAGATCCGGAATGAGTTTGGGACACTTGAATTTGGGTGACATATTTGGCTAAGTGTTAGAGAGGGTTTTTGGGGAATGTCTTGAATGATATGGGATTGAAAATGACTAAGTATAAGTGGTTTTACGCATGAGGAGACTTGGACCAAGACTCAAAGGCCTTGGACCGAAACAAGAAAACTAGCCAAAAATTACACGTCTCACCGCCCCTGGTGCATCACAAACTTTGAAATTTTGAATTTTTCTACGGTTGCTCTAAAATTAGGATTAGACCTATTTTCACTAAATTTTGCCCCCCCGAACAAGAATATAAAGTCAAATTTTTTATATCACATATAGATTTTGAGATATATAAAAATTACGATTATGGACATTTTCGAGGCACATTTTCAGGCACTTTTTGGGTCGTTTCACATGATTAGTTCATTCAATTACTTAACCCCTATAGTGGGCATATACCTTATATTAGAGGGTAAAAACAATGTATAGACTTGATCCCTTCTAGTAGACATTGCATTTCACATGAGGGTAGAGATTATAATATGCTTGATCCCTTCTAGTGGGATTTAGTTTGTACATGAGGGTAAAATTGTTATCATATTTGACCCCTTTCATGTAGGTGTAATACGCTCATAAGAGGGTAGATATATAGAATAAGGGCTCAATATTTTTCTTGCAAATCATAGAAATGTTTCATGAGTTTAATACGTGCTTAGGAGCCCATAATTTATCATAAAATACTTGTCTTGCAAAATATGCAATAGTCTTCATTAACATAAGAATCCTTGTCATATAAATTTAGTCAAACATGGTGGGTATATGTACATATGCTTAAAATATTGTAATTCAAGAGTATAAGACAAGAGTGGAGTAAAATCAATGCATTTAGAAATCATTCATTTCAACCCACCAACATTGTTGTAGAAACCCCAATTTAGGTGTCATGAAATCCATCTTAAAAGTTCACAATCTTTCATAGTCTTCATATTTTATATCATGCGTAGCTTCAACAGATATAAATCAACTCATGGAATAAGCTTTAAAATAGACGTTCATGCATTATCAATCAATACTTGATAAAATAAAACATAATTCATATTTATAATGCATAACAGGAAGTAGTTATGAAGAGTAACCTTGAAATTATAAAATTTCATAAAAAAGAGAGAGTTGGGCTCCATGGGTGAAAGGACCCATGGATGAAGACCCACATACCTAAATCTTGGAGTTTCTTGAAGAAAGCTTTGAGGAAGACTTGAGGCTTGAATTGAGTTCTTGAAATCCAAAGCCACTTCTTAAGATTATTGAATTTTAGTGGGATATTAATATTTTGGAGAGGATTTGAGAGAGCTTTAGGGTTGAAAAATGGCTAAGGAATGAGGGTGTCCTATCTATATAGACATTAGTTTATTACCCAAATGCCCTTGATCAAAAATTCAAAATTAAGGAACCTAGTGAACTAGTCCGTATCTAGTCCACTACATGGACTTGCAGCGGACCAGTTTATTTCACCAGTTCGTGTCCAGTCCACGATGTGGACTGGTCGCGTACCCTCACTAGTTCGGCTCCTATAGTGAAAAATTATTTTTTGGTATGGGTCATCTAAAAATTGAAGGCCACCCATTTCCTACACAATTTTGCCTGTTGAAAAAGAATATGAAGTCAGATTTGCGAAATCATATGGATTTTCAGATATATAAGAAATACTCTATAAGGCATTTTCGAAGTATATGAGAGGTTTTACAATACTCACATTAAGGCTCTAGAATCCATCCCTAGGTTCATTCATGCATGTTTTTCACAAATTAACATATAGAATTTATACAATATCTCATGCAAAATAGTTAATTCAGGAAATCAAGTTTATGATGATCATCAGCATATGAAAATACATGTGATAGATATAATTTTCAAGAAAATAATCAAGAATCATGTATGTAGACTCATTAGACTCTTAACTCCTCTATTACCATAAACGGGGACATGGGAGAACAATCATATGCTTTAATTTATCTTTACATATCTGGTATGAAGCTTTGATACTCAAACTCGTATGAACTCTCCTCGATTTCTTCAAGTTCTCGCTCCTCTTCTCTTTCTTTATTCCTAGTCTTTCTTAAGATCTTAGAAAGGCTTAGGAATGAGACTAAAATGCTTTTTACATTTAAAATGACCCATTATGATCATGTTTTAAGTTTAGGAGGGGTTAAAAAAGGTCTAATACGCCCCTCACGAAAAATTGAAAAGAACTTCATCTCGGGGAGGCTAGTCCTCGATACGGACTGGGTGTCTTGGAGGGGATTTTTGCCAAATATTTTTGGATCAAATTTTCTAATACCATAGAAAATATTTGGACCAAATCTAAGTGTAAGTCCACGGTAAGTGCGCGTTGCACACCTGTCGCGCACTCTCACTAGAATTTGTTTTCGCATCAAAAAATTATCCTTTGATTCGGTTGCTCTAAAAATCAACTGAGACCATTTTCCCACTCAATGTTTTAGGATGATTGTATATCCAGCCTCGAATTTACCATTGATGCATGGGAAGACGCGTTATGCGCACATCTCTCTTCTAGGGATATTTTAGTAATTTTAATGGGAGTTACAGATCTTCTCAAAAATTCGTATTATTGTGTCACATATATGACCTAGCTTGGGTCGTGACACAAAGTTTATTTATGTACCCATAGATTGAACCTTTAAATCTCAGGTCCAAAATCTTTTGTTGGCAGTGTCTCTGATAAAATAATATAACTTTTTATTTCAACCTTAGATTGAGGTGCACTTGGTGTCATTGGAAAAATTACTTGTAGACATCAATGTATAGATCTTAGTCCACATAATTCTTCATATAGATAAACTTATCATCCTTTAAAGTTGATCCTTACAGAAACTCATGCTAGAAACTTAGTTGATAGGAACGTTTATGAATTTGGCTTGGTACTAGAGGTCCCTTTCAATCCTAAACCATATTCAATGCCCTTGATCTACTTATTATAGTACCTCAACATGTAAGTTTAAATTGGATATTATCCGGTTTGAGCTTGAATGCATAAAAGAAATTGTTTGGATCTTTATTTAAAAGTTATGGGGTGTTACAATAACTCATCGGGTTTGAGCTGTAGTTTGTTGTTTGTAAAAATCCAACTTGATGTCTGTTAACTTTTCATTCTCACTTTTTTTCTTTTGAATAACATGCACTATAATAAATATAATATTTATCTATGAAATTATTAGGTACGACACAAAATTTATCACTTAGTTGTCTCCTTTTGTGACCAAAAATACATTTTGTATTTAAATGCATGTTCAACATACCTTTAGCGACGAAACATTCAACTTTGTAGCAAAATTTTGTCCATAAAGTTTCCCACCAAAAAATGATTTGGTGCCTTTTATTAAATATCATTAGTGATGAATTTCAGTTATCAATGACACAATTTTTGTTAGTAATAATGTTCCAATTTGTGACAAATTGCTATTTGTCTTAAGATCTATTACAATTTTTGACACAAAAATTTTTTTGTCACAAAAAATAAATTTTTGCAATAGTGACAAATTAGATTTTCATAGTTATATGTTGTAAGCTTTAGCCACAAAATTTTTCTATTTAATAGTGACCTTAGTTTTTGTCTCTAATAGTATAAGCAATTAGTGATGATTATTTTGTTGCCTCTAATTAACCTATGACTTAGTGACAACACAATTTGTCACAAAATATATAATGTTTACGAAATAACGCCAAAAAGTGTCCAAAAATGTGCCTCAAAAATGCCTACAATCGTAATTTTCTCATATCTCAAAATTCGTGCATAATATCGAAAATCCAACTTCATATTCTTTTTTAGGGTGAAAAATTAACAGAGAAATGTCCTAATTTTTGTGCAACCATAACAAAATTTGATTTTCCCAAGTTTGCGCAAACAGTGGGGTTGTGCGTTCCCTTCGCGACGCAGAGCCGTCACAGAGTAGTTCATTTTGTTGACAGTTTTCTAATCTTGGTTCGAGGCTTTGGGGTCTTGGGCGTAAGCTTTATGCATAAAGACACCTATACTTAGTCATTTTGCAACCTCATATCACTCAAGACATTCCCCAAAACCCTCTTTAACACTTAGCTAAATATTCCATCTAAATTCAAGTGTCCCAATCTCATTCCGGATCTCAAGGATTTCATTCAAGCTTTAAGTTCTCATTCAAACCTTCATCAAGAAAATCTTCAAAGTTAAGATATGTGGGTTTAAATCATTGAGTCCTTTCACCCATGGTGCCCAACCTTCGTTTTTATACAAATTACATATTTTCAAGTTGATTTACTTATGGGTATTCTTACTATGAATTTTATTATAAATGATGGTGGGGTTTTCATGAAATGTGGACTATTTGAGCATGTTTTAAGGTATGAATCTATATTCTATGATGGGATTTGATAAAGGGTTTTAGTATATCTTGCATTAGGGTGTTACCAAGTGCTGGTGGGTTGATTTACATTAAGTTTTCTCACTTGATTTCACTCTTGAATTGCATATTTTTGAGCTAGCATTACATACTCTCCAAGTGTTTGATAAATTGTCCAGTTAGGATTCTTGAATTATTGATGATATATTGCATGACCTATGAGTCAAGTGACTATATGATGATGAAAGAAATGTATATAGGTGTTGATTTCATGAAAAGTATCTATAGTGTTGCAAGTTGACCACACCTTATTGAGGGGGTGCTATGCCTCAACACCATGGATGGCATCATATTATAACTATCAACCAATTGAGGGGTTGATAGCTCTGTCAGCATGGATAGTAGGGTGTGACAACCATCAACCAATTGAGGGGTTGATACCTCAATCACCATGAATGGTAAGGTGTGACAACCATCAACCAATTGAAGGGCTGAT
Source organism: Solanum sejunctum (assembly GCA_025642045.1). NCBI lineage: Eukaryota > Viridiplantae > Streptophyta > Magnoliopsida > Solanales > Solanaceae > Solanum > Solanum sejunctum. The sequence goes on from JAOTQJ010098756.1 coordinate 5,758, forward strand.
ATCTCAATTACCAGGGAGGAGTGAGGGGGGGGGGGGTGTGACAACCATCAATCAATTGAGGAGTTAATTCCTCAAATACCTTCCCAAGGGGGTGGTAGGCCTTGGATTCTATAATGATGGTCTCTTACTACACATATCATATGTACTAGGTAAGCATGTTTACTTCAAACATCATTCATGTATATCATATTGCTATATGCTTATCTTTTGCCTAATTATGCATTTCGATTATGTTGCCTATCTGTTGTTGTATGACGCCCTACATACTAAGTACATTCAAATGTACTAACGCATAATCTATGCATACATTATGTTACCATGTAGGAACTGGAGCTCCACTTGATCTTCCTCCTCCTCCACGTGGCTAGTAATATCTTTAAAGCAAGTTTGGTGAGTCCTCAACTCCGGGAATGATGTCTTTGATCTTATATTATGAAAAGACTTTCTTTCCTATGATGTATGCTTTTGACTATGAGGGTGAGCCCAGAAAGTTGTCTTAGCCCCAAGTAAACTCTAAGTCTACAGGTGTTGTTGGACAGGTTATGTAATGATGCTTTGAGCTTTGACTCTCTCTCAACTCTTATTGTTGTTTACTTGCTTCCGTGACCAAGGATGTAAATGCTATGCTAAGAGGCTTGTTTGTGGCCCCTTTGGGTTCCCCATCATTGTGTCACGTCTAGGCTCTAGGCTTGGGTCATGATAAGCTTGATATCTGAGCACTAGGTTGTTAATGTTCCTTGGCATCCAACACACCGCTTCGATGAGAGTCTTATTCTTAGTTGAGAAGCGTGCCATGAATATGAGTAAGAGTCTATGTAGAAAATATTTCCCTTCTTCATGATCTATGTCATGCGGTAGAGCTAGGTCCTCTAGGGCTTATTACTAATTTCTAACTGTTACATTTTAGAATACGTTTCAAGCTATTTAGGATGATGACATATCAAGTACGGATGTTCGCAATGCTCTATGGGTATTGGCCAAGGCCGTGACCACCCTTTTTAATCGGTCGATGGGTACCCTTGAGACTTCAAATGGTAAGAGTGGAGAGAAAAAGGCCAAGAGAGCTCGAACCAAAGGTAGGCTTCCATATGCCAAGCCTGGGGGCAATGGTGGAGTGACTCGTTCTAGATGCCTAAGGTGTGGGACGAAACATGATGGTACATATTTGAGGAACATGGGTGCATACTATAGGTATGGTATGATAGACCACAAGATAGTTGATTGTCCATATGCTCGAAAATGATGTAAAGATGGTCAACTTCAAGAACAAGGTAGTTATATTGATCAATACGCTTGAGGAGGTGACGAGGGGATGACAAGGTCTAGATCCCGAAAGTGGGAAAGGCCATGGTGACCTATGTTGGAAGAAATCTAATTCTTGCTTTGGTTGTGGTGGATTTGGTCACAAAGTTAGTGACTATCCTCATGCTCAACCCCAAAGTAGAGGTGGTGGTCCTCAAGGACAAGGTATGAATATGGACCAAGGAGGAAGGGAAGATCACAAAGGTGGTGCCCCAAAGCACAATAAATTTTATGCTCTTCAAAGGAGGGAAGGAGGGTATGAGGCACCCGATGTTGCTACTAGTATGTTAAAGTTTCCTTTGTCTTTGATGTGTATGTATTGATGGGTTTAGATGCCACTATCTCTTTCATTATTCCTTTTGTTGCTAGTGGGTTTCATGTGTGTCCCGAGTTATTATGTGAACTTTTGATGTCTCCCCTATTGGTGAGTCTATTGTTGCTAGGAAGGTCCATAGAAATTGTTCTATGGTCATATTGCATAGGTCTTGTCTTGTGACTTTGTTGAATTAGATATAGTGGATTTTGATGTCATACTTGAGGTAGATTAGTTGCATGCATAATATGTTTCCATTATTTCTAGGACCTGTAGGGTTAGATTGCAATTCCCTAATGAGTCCGTTCTTGAGTGGGAAAGTCATGATGTGGTAGTCAAGGGTAGATTAATTTCTTGCATTAAAGCCCATAAGTTGTTTTCTAAGGGGTGTCTCTATCATCCTGTGAGGGTTAGGGATGTTGAGTCCAAAGTCTCCCTATAGAGTCGATTTTGGTGGTTAATGAGTTACTTGATGTACTTCCTAGTGAGCTTCCTGATGTTGTTTGTAAAGAAGAAAGATGGTTCCCTTAGAATGTGCATTGATTATCGGTAAGTTATTAGGGTCACCGTATAGAATAAGTACCCTTTACCAAGGATTGATGATCTTTTTGACCAACTTCAATGGGCTAGCCACTTCTCTAAGATTGATCTTCGGTCCGAGTATCACCAAGCGAAAGTGAGGGAGTGTCACCTTCCCAAGACAACCTTCCGAACTAGTTATGGGCATTATAAATTCGTGGTTATATCTTTTGGATTGACTAATATACTGATTATCTTCATGGATCTTATGAATAGGGTCTTCAAACCCTACCTTAATTTGGTTGTGGTGGTATTTATTCATGATATCTTGATTTACTCCTGTAGTAAGGAGGACCATGTCAATTACTTAAGTATGTTGCTACAAAGATTGAGGGAAGAGCAGTTGTATGCTACATATGAGAAATGGGAGTTTTGGTTGAAAGAGGTTGCCTTTCTAGTTCATGTGATCTCGGGAAATGGTATTAAGGTGGATCCTAAAAAGACGGAGATGGTTGGAAATTGGCCTAGATCTTTGACTCCATAGGATATTAGGAGTTTCTTGGGTTTAGTATGTTATTACTGGAGGTTTGTGAATAGGTTCTCTTCTATTGCTTCTCCCATGACAAAGTTGACCTAAAAGAAGGATAAATTTGTGAGGACCGATGAGTGTGAGAAGAGTTTCCAAACATTGGAAGATAAGCTTGTTTCTGCTCCTATCTTGTCTCTATCGGAAGGGTTGGAAGGGTTTGTTATGTATTGTGATGCCTCATGAATTGGTTTGGGTTGTTTTTTGATGCAAAGTGGTAAGGTGATAGCCTATGCTTCTAGACAACTTAAGGTGCATTAAAAGAACTATCTTGTCCATGATCTTGAATTGGCCACAATGGTATTTGCTTTGAAGATTTGGCATTATTATTTATATGGGGTGCATGTTGATATGTTTACCGATCATAAGAGTCTCCGATATATATTCACTCAAAAGATCTTAACTTGAGATAAAAGGCGGTTAGAGCTCCTTAAGGGTTATGATACGAGTGTTCATTATCATCTAGGTAAGGGTAGTGTTGTGGCTGATGCTTTAAGTAGGATGTCTATGGGTAGCCTAGCTCATGTTGATGATGGTGGTAAGGAGGTGGCTAGAGAGGTTCACCAGTTTGCTAGATTGGGGGTTAGGTTTGATGAGGTTGACAATGGTGGTGTAGTGGTGGTTGATGATTCTAAATCTTCATTTGTTGAGGAGGTAAAGGAAAAGCAAGATCTTGACCCGGCCTTGTTAGAGTTGAAGGCCTTGGTGAGAGATGGTAAGGTGGAGGTTTTCTCCTAGGGGGAGATGATGCCCTTAGGTACCAAAGTAGATTCTGTGTGCCTACTATTGATAACTTGAGAAGGTTGATTTTAGATAAGGCTCTTTATGACAGACGTTGTAGATCACTGGTTGGGTGATTTGAAGTAGGAGAGATGGCTTTGTTGGGTGTGGACTTGGTTATGGGGGGCCTCAGAGAAAGTGAGGTTGATAAGGGAGAGGTTGAGAATAGCTCAAGTAGACAAAAGTCCTATGTCGATGTGAGGAGAAGGGATCTTGCATTTAAGGTTGATGATTGGGTCTATTTGAAGGTAGTACCTCTAAGGAGTGTGGTTCGTGTTAGTAAAATGGATAAATTGAGTCCAATATTTGTGGGTCCTTATAGGGTGTTGAGCAGGATTTGTAAGGTTGCCTATGAGTTGGAATTGCCTAGTGGAATGGATAGGGTTCATCCGGTCTTCCATGTATCTCTGTTGAGGAAATGTGTGGGTGACCCAAATGCTATTGTGCCTCTAGATATTTTGGGTATGGTAGAAGACAATTTGACATATGTAGAGGTTTCAGTAGAAATTTTTGATAGACAAGTGAAGAGGTTGAGGAACAAGGATGTAGCTTCCATTAAGGACCTTTGGAAGAATTAACAAGTTGAGAGTGCTACATAGGTAGCCGAGGCGGGCATGCAAAAGCGATATATCTATCTCTTTGATTCTACTCAAGCCTAGGATACTAATCTAAGTCCCGCTTCATGATTTCAAGTATTAAGTTTCAGCCCTCATGTCATTTGCATACATTCACGTTTATATTGACAGGTTCATGGTGATTTTGACACTTGCGTTGAGATTTTTGAAATGATGTTTAAGTGTATTGTTGCATTCTTATGTGGACTGGAATTATATTGTTTACTTCTCTTATATACATTTCTTTGACATTTTGAGACGAATTTTCCTAAAGGGGAGATATTGAAACGACCCTAAAAAGTGCTGAAAAATGTGTCTCGAAAATGTCCATAATTGTAATTTCCACATATCTCAAAATTCGTACGTGATATCGAAAATCTGACTTTATATTCTTGTTCAGGGGGTAAAATTGAGTGAGTAATGGGTATAACCCTGATTTTGGAGCAATCATAGCAAAATTTGATTTTCCCAAGGTTGCACAAAACAATGGGGGTGCGCATTCCCTCCGCGTTGAGGAGCCGTCACGGAGTATTTCATTTTGTTGCCAGTTTTCTAATCTCAATACAAGGTTTTGGGGTCTTAGACCTAAGCCTTCCTATGCATAAAGACACCTAACCAAATATTCCAATTTTTTAACCTCATATCACTCAAGACATACCTTAAAACCCTCTCTAACACTTAACCAAATATTCCATCCAAATTCAAGTGTCCCAATCTCATTCCAGATCTGAAGGATTTCATTCAAACTTCAAGTTCTCATTCAAATCTTTATCAAAACACTCTCCAAAATTGAGGTGTGTGAATTTTAACCATTGGGTCCTTTAACCCATGGTGCTCAACCTTTCTTTTTATACAAATTACATGTTTTCAAGTTGATTTACTTATGGGTATTCTTACTATGAATTTGAGTATAAATTATGTTGGGGCTTTCATGAGATGTAGACTTTTAAGCATATTTTGAGCTATGAATCTATGTTCTATGATGAGAATTGATGAAGGGTTTTAATGTATCTTGCATGAGGGTGTTACCAAGTGTTGATGAGTTGATTTACATTAAGTTTTCTCACATGATTTTGCTCTTGAATTGCATGATTTTGAGCTAGCATTACACACTCGCCAAGTGTTTGATAAAAGGTGTGGTTTAGGGTTCTTGAGTTATTGATAATCTATTGTATGACCTATGAGTCAAGTGACTATATGATGATGAAAGGAATGTACTTATGTATTGATTTCATGACAAGTATCCATAGTTTTGCAAATTGACCATGTCACGACCCAACCCAGGGGCCGTGAATGGTGCCGATAGGACACCGAGACAAACACTTATACTGAATCTCCACTTACGACAGCTAAGGAATTTCACAAAAATTTTGACAGAGTTTCCTCTGTTTTTCTAACCAATCCCACCTGCAAACAACAAACCCAACAGTACCAGATATTGTCATAAGAACAAATATACATACATATATGCGGGCCGACAAGGTCACCGCTACGGCAGAGCCGCCCAAAAAACATATCATACAAACGAGATCAGACGAACATAAATTCCCACACCCACATGTATCCACAGACCTCTATGTGCATAAACCGTACCACACGATGCGACAGGGCCCCGTCATACCCTCGAGTATATATATATATATATAAATACAAAATACAAACTGAACATGCACAAGCGTATATCAAACTGTCTGCTCCTGGTGCTAGGGAGCACTTCAACGATAGACGGAGGTCCTAAGAAGACGATCCTCTAGCCTGTTCGTCTGTACCTGCGGGCA
>JAOTQJ010098787.1:0-11648 GCA_025642045.1 Solanum sejunctum
TTAAGCATTTAGACTCACATATTGCCCGTTAAGACGAGATTCAAGCACTTTCAAGAATTGACACTAATTTGACCAAACCATAATATTATTCATTTATATAGAATTAGTACATGAAAAATGTGGGGTGTTATAATTTATCAATAGAATCACAAATTACTCAAATTTTGGCATAATCGGTATCACATTACCATCATAATTTTATCATATTAGTTCAATTATTTTAGAATCAATCTAAATCTTACAATTATCACATGAAAATATTCAATAATTCTTATCAGCCCCAAAAGGTTAGCCGAAACTACCTCGATGCCAAAATTGCACTCGGACAAGCTTTTAATAAACTCAAGCCTCCAAAAGATCACTGAAATGATCAATTACTATCAAAAATAGATATTACACATTAAGAGATGAATTTTGATACCCATTTTGGCACAAATTAGACTTAAGGGCAAAATGGTCACAATTAGGGCTAAAATTCAAATTTCTCAAATTTGAAAATTGACTTGAAATTACGAATCTATGCAAGAAAAGGAGTTCGTGGGTAAAAATCTCACTAAAATAGAGTTCAAAATGACGGAGAAATCATCATTTAAAGTATTTAAATCATAGACCAAATATATTCAATTTTTGACGTTCAAAATCATGAAATTCAAGACAAAATCAAGATAAAAGTTATGCAAATTAATCAAAATAATGTTAGAAACACTTACCAAAAAAGGAATCTCCAAAAGGTCTCGTTCAAAATCGTTCCAAAAAGCTTGAAATTCATAAAAATTGATAAAAAGTGGTGTTTCCTCGAGTTTAATACTGTCCAGGTAACAAGTGTACTCCACAAACACGGAGCATTGGAGGCTAAGACCATCGCAAATGCAGGAATGAGGTCTGCAAATGTAGAGCCTAAGAGAGCAGAACCCCATGAATGTGGGACCTTGTCCGCGAATGCAGAGAAGTACAACATTAACACCTCCATGAATGCGGAGGACCGGGGTAGCTGCACCGGAAACTCTTTGCACCAACAATACTAAACTAAAATACAAACTCGAAATGGACCCTAGAAACTCATCCACTTTAATAATTACATTAAACAAACATGTATCGATACCAAAAATAGCAATGCAAAATCAACGGAATAATCAGAATTCGATTTGAAGGTCTCTATGACACAATTACAATGCAAGCCACGTAAATTAGTTTAAAACTCAAAATACCAATTTTTTCCTCGAAAACTCCAAAAAGTATTATGAGACCATTTCTAGTATTAATTTTATTATCAAGAACTACTAGAACTATCGAAATTTCAATTTGAGCTTCCAAACTCCGAATGTTGATCAAAGTCAAACTTTGGCTTTGGAAACAACTAAAAATACAACTTTTGAGGTATAAAAACTTCATTATAACTCAGAATTCAATTCTATAACTTCTTCTAGCCAGATTTGATATTCCAGAGCTGGAAGAATCGACAAATTTCTTATTTGATACTTGAAACTGAGAATGACACACAAACTCACTTTTTTTAGCAACTTAAGCTTCCAAAAATGTCAAAAATCATATTTTCAACTTTTAAAACTCAGTATTTTTAATTTCAACAATATAGATAGTGTAAAATAAGTCCAAAACAACTTACAAAAGGGCAAAATAATAATTTTTACAAATAAATTCAAAAATAACCAACAAGGCCATTACAAAAAGATAGAAAGAAAAAATAAGAAGATGGAGGAAGGGAGAAAAAACTATGAAGAGAGAGAGAAAGAATAAATAAAAAAAGAGTAAGATTGAAAAATAATGATAAAGGAAAAATTTTCAAAATTTAAAATTTAAAATAGGAAGAAAATTTTAGTATACACATTAAAGTTTTTAATCTCTGTAATTTGATCTCAACTTAACTTAATTGAGTTTTTAAATGACTTTGACCCTTTCCTTAGTCAAAGAGCCATAAAAAATAAAGTCAAGGCTTAAAGATACCTTTTGTTGAATCTCGTCTAAAAAGTTGACTAAACATCTATGTTTGACCTTTTTCATCTCTTGGAAAATGTTAGAAAACTTTTTTTCTTTTTTTTATTCATACTTTTATTTTTTGTTTTGCTAATGCACTCTTTCTCCTCATTTATTTAGTAGTTAAATATTCTTTTACCTTTTTCATCAGATATCCTTACATACAAAGTTGATAAATACTTTCTCCATATTTTAAGTGCTCAAAGATAAAGTGTCCATTGAATTCTATTATGTTCTTTTGTTTAAAAAAAAAACGAACTTTATACCACTAGACAAGTTGTCTAGTGACTTTTTGTAAATATAAAAATTCTTAATTGGAAAAAGTACAAGTAGGGAGGCTAGGCCTTACCCTACTAATCCTAATAAGGTAATGAACCTCTACTAATTAACAAGCGTGAATAAACTAAGAACAAGAGAGAACTAGGTATTCTGAGACCATCATCGAGATTGTAATACACTTTTTCATGATATTACAAATAAGGATGCTCAATCAATGATAAAATGTAAAAGACAAGAATAAAATTGAGTTATAAACATCCGCCTTGTTTTTACAAATGTATAGATTAAAAAATATAGATGATCCATCTAAAGTAATCTGAAGTATTTTCCTCTTATCTTCTTCTTCAAATTTGTCAAACACAACTTACTATTTCAGCACTTTTTCTTAGATATATTAGTTATTCTTGAATCTATTGACGCTGCTATATGATTTTATTTTGCCAGTCAAATTGGTAGATGCCTTGGAACGAACTCACTAGTCACTTTGCCATCTTAACTGTGTTGCCTACCATGTTTCTTCTTTTTGCTTTGTTGCTTCCACTTCTTTGATGCCTATGTGAGATTTATCCACCCTTAGCTACTTTATCAAAGTATTCATCTAGCAATTCCTCATCCTCATCAAAAGAATCATTGTCCATATCAATAGCATAATCATTAGTGGGACTACATGCTACAATCTCAGGTTCATTCTTCTTTGCAATCTCACTTTTAGGCATAAAATTTAGAGATTGTGGGCGTGATTTGACATCTAAAAAAGGAGGCGAAACCTTCCATTCTTCATCAACAAAATCATCCCACCTAGGAGCACTCATTTGACCCTATTTTTCCGATAAAATACTTAAATCCTTTGTGAGATTAGTTTGAGAAGGTGATGATGCACCTTTTATTAAATATTTATCATTTCCTTTGGATAATAAGTGTTGTGTAAATTTATCATGAATTTCAACAACGAACGTCGTAGATTTTGAGTCACTGAATGGGTAAGTTACCAATCCCTGGACTATGTATTGTACTTTATCTGCTGAGTTACGGGCGGTGGACCTCATAAGCTAAGGCATTCATTGGGACTATGAGTGACGTTATCACCAGATTAGATTTGAGTACCATGGCAGCCAGACATTCTTGAATTATCTTATTTATATAGGATTAGAAAAGTGTAATATTGGAGCCATAACATTATCATCTTATCTAGTATCAAGAAAGTGTCAAAGCTATTCGAACATGATAAGTCATTTACAAAATTTCTTTATAAGCCTAGATAAACATTAGATGATGCCTCCGTACATGTAACTATATTCTAATTCTCTTTGCTCCCCACTTCTCTCTCTTTATTCAAATCCTTTCCCAACAATATTTCACTGAACCATCAGTCACCTTCCTCATATTCATAGCAGTTGCAGTTATAATTTTCTTCACTTAATGTACTAATTGTCATTATGTCGGGGGACCTCATCTAAGGATGGATTATTCGAATTACCAATGTCAAAAATAGTATTTGATGCATCAAAAGATTATCCGACCCATGAGGTTTTTTTATTTTTATAGGTACAACAACACCAGAACCTGTGCCTGTATCACCTTGATCTCTAAGAACCACACTCTTCTCAGTGGTCTTAGAAGAATTGTTCTTCATCAACCTTGAAGCTTCTGATATTACTTGCTGGTGTGCAACCTTTTTTACTGCTTCCTAGCAAATCTAAGTAGCTTTAAGAGTTGAACCTACTAAAGTATCAATCCCAATTTCGTTAGGACCTGTAAGTAGCTTTAAAACTTCATCAACTACACTAGTTTTATCCTCAACAGTAGCCAAAAAATTATGATTACCAACCAAGTTTTGTCCCACATTTAGATTAATAATTGTTTCTTTCATATCTTTTTTCAAAGCTACCTTTAAGTTCAAAAAATCATGCGCATCTCCCTTTTAATTATTCAATACTGTTAGCTTCAATCGCCTATATTTGTCCACTATATGACCATATTGAGACAATATCTTCCTTGTTAACAAAAGACATTTATTTTCTTCATGTCCTTAATGTTTACAATATAGTGGAAGATTGTCATAGATATTTCTTTGTGAATGTTCATAACTCTACTCGAATATTTCACCAAGAATTGTAATGTTACCCGATTTAGATGTTTGTTTAGTAAGTCTATGATTACCTTAACCCTAGTTGTACTTGGCCTATGAGATCTTGAGTTTCATTATCCATTGCAGTACGCTTCCTTACAACTATCGCAATTGATAATAAGGACCTCCTCACAAAGAGATCTATTGGTAACTCTGGCAATGAACTTCATACCAAGCTTTAGGTGTTTCTTCCTGGGATTGCATGATGGCGTCCATAGAAAATTTTGAAATAAATACTCTTCTCTATCAAACTTAAAATAGCCATAAGAACTTGATAAAACATATACAAAATTCTCATATAAATCAAATCTAATTAATAGGTGACAAAAATCAAGTTGCATAATATTACAATTTTCTTTAACATCAAATTGCTTTGGTAAAAACTTTCATAACTTAGATAACATTGGTTTTTCATATGCAAATTTGATAATCACTACTTGATGTAAACCTTTTTCCCTACCAAACTTCACCTTTACTCTATAGTAAGTCTAATAGAAGGTTCACCATGAATGAACTCAATAGGTTTTTGATGCCGTCCAAGCTACACCTCCTTTTTGAGGCTAAAACGATCGTTGTCAGGATATACAGCCTAATCAAGGTTAGGATCAAATTCACAAGGAAAATTTTGGGCATTTCTAATAATATCAATGCAATTCGAGTTGATTAACCAAGTTATCTCCCCAAAGAGGGGGGTTATAATAACTATTAAAAGTAATTCTAAGCAAAGACAAGTGTTAAATCAATATAAAAAGAAATTAGGATATTGTGTTCTCCATGATTCCCTAGCTCAATATTACCATATAATCAAATTCTTTTCTAATGTGTAGCATGCAGAAAGAAAAGTTAAGTTCACTCAGACCTTTTGCCCCAGGGAGAGGCAAATTTCACTACGTGATTTGGTCCATCCCCGTAGTGTAACATTACTAACCCTTACCTACTATTCTACTGCAACATCCCCTTAGCCTAGTTCAATTAATTAGATAAGAAATATTGATTTAATCCTATTAATTAATTTATTTTTCTATTCATTACTACCTTGGTCTACTCAGTTGCACTGTCATGACCCAAGCTAGGGCCTAGACATGACAAGACAAATAGGAAACTCAAAGGAACCCCAAATAAGCCTCTTAGCATATTATACACATATCCTTGATCACAAAAGCAAAAATAAACAATAAAAGAAAACACAAACAAGGGAAATTAGGACTAAGAGAGAAAGTTTAGTACTTAAATAACATAGATGAGTTAAAACTCAAGCACAATATATCATTTATCCAACAAAACCTCTAGACATAGAACTTAGCATGGGCCAAGACAAGCAACTGGCCTCACCCTCATAATAATAAATTTCCAACATAAGAAGAGTCAATACATAGCATAAATCAAGAGAAGTATGTCCTCAAAATTGAGGACTCAGCAACTTGCTTGAATAGATATTAATAGCCACGCGGAGGATGATTATGATCAAGTGGAGCTCTGGTTCCTACATGGTAACATCATGTAGGCATAGAGTATGCATTAGTACGTTTGAATGTACTAAGTATATAGGATGCAATGCAACAAGAGATAAGCAACGTAGTCAAAATACATAATGATAAGCAATAGATAACATAATAACAATATGACATATATGATCAATGCTTAAGTAAATCATTCTTTGCAAATCATTCAATTTGTTTAGATCATAATACATAAGTGTGGGAAGAGACCTCAACCGACATAGAATACGATCAAGTGAGCTACAACTTAGAATCACAATAATTACCCCTCACTGGTAAAGAGGTGGTCTGCTTGCCAAGGTAAACCATACTTCACTTTAAGGGAGCCCGTCCCATTTCGGAGAAGAAACCTTCCTTATAGGAGCCCATCCCATTTTTGAAAAGATTTCAAGAGAAAGTGTACTAAATAGATCCACTAGTAAATCAAGGGTAAAACCTCATACTATGGTGGCACATAGTTTAAGGAAAGAGAGCACTCCCTCAATACATTGGTGCTAAATTTAATCCCATTAAATATATGTAAAGTAATCATAACATTAATAATTTGTAAGTAATATAGAAACATGGTGCGAGTAGCTCTAAACATCTTTGACCTCTAATAGTGAGCCTATCTTCAAAACAAGATTAGATCACCATCAAACATTACCCTTGTATTAATATCAACATCAAAGGCTCACAAGAGGTATAATCCTTAAGAAAAGAGCTTAATCCGGTTTTACAACATCATCAACATTTTCATGAATTAAACACATCTTTAGAAATCCCAAAATCATCATAAAGTCACTTGATACATAAATCAACCAATAGATAATTAAAACTTTAAGAATCTGTAAAAAGACATTTTATTAAATACTTGGTGGGTATGTAATGCTAGTACAAAGTCATGTAATTCAAGAGTAAAAACATGTAAAAAATCAATGTAAATCCACCCACCAACATATGGTAACATCCTCTAACAAGATACATCAAAACCCCTCATCAATCTCACCAAGATCTTAGATTTATAACTCAAAACATACATAGTTGAAAAATATTTCATAAAACCCCAATGCAGTTTATAGTTATGTCCATAATAAATAATACCCATAAGTAAATCAACTTGAAAACATGCATTTTATATAAAAAGGAAGGTTGGGCACTACGGATGAAAGGACCTAATGGTTGAAACCCTATACCTTGACTTTGGAGAATTCCTTGTTGAAGATTGAAAATGGAGACTTGAAGCTTGAGTGAAATACTTAAGATTCAAAATAAGTTTTTGCACTTGAATTTTGGTGAAATATTTGTCTAAGTATTTGAGAGGTTTTTGGGAAATATCGTGAATAATATGGAGTTGAAAAATAACTAAGTATATATTTTTTTATGCATGGGAAGGATTAGGCCCAAGACCCCAAAGCCTTAGGTCAAAATAAGAAAACTGGCAACAAAATACACTGCTTCATGATGGCTTTACATCGCGGAGCTAACACGCACCCTCACTACTTTGCGCAAACTTGGAAAAATCAAATTTTGCTATAGCTGCTCTAAAATCAGGGTTATACCCATTTCCCACTCAATTTTGCCCCCTGATCAAGAATATGAAGTCATATTTTTGATATCATGCCAAAATTTTGAGATATATGGAAATTATGATTATGGGCATTTCTGAGGCATATTTTTGAGCACTTGTTGGGGTCGTTTCAAATACTAGGCGGGTTCTAATGTTGGCCACCATTAGACAGCATCCAATACAAAGAGAATTAGTTAATACATGCATTCACACTTTTCAAAATTATGAATTATCTAATTTTACTTTGTTAGTTCTTCATGGTTCCCACAACCCTAGTTGCTAGATTTAGCTACTCATGATCAATGTAAATACAAGACTTATAAATTTGAATAACATAATTGAGCACTTACACAAGAGAGTTAAGCATGAGAAATTAAATTCTTCAATGAGAATCACAAGATCGAAATTGAAAGATAAAATAACTTTTACAAGTGTTTCTCAAACTCTCTAATGTTCCTCTGTTGTTCCCCCTTCGTTCTCTCTGAAAAATAACCTTGAAAACCTATTTATAGTGTCTAAAATACAAAATCAAAATAAAATAGAATAACTAGGTCGGCAATAGTTTACAGCTCGTAATCGGGCTTTCGTGGACTGCTACTTCAATTCTGGGGTTGTCTTCTACGACTCCCCTCTACAGCCCGTATGAAGTTCTACAGCCCATAAGGGGTTTCATATGATGGTTTTTAACCAAATCCCTACCTTCTGATCCTTAGGGCACAATACTAAGTCTATGACTCGTAAAGTCTTCTATGGCTCATGTTTATGTTGATAGACTTAAGTTCAGAATACACTCCTCACTGGAATTATACACAAAACTAGCTTTACAGCTCATAGAATCCTCTACGGTCTATAAAGGGTCTCATGGAACTTCAACTTCAGTAACTTCTACACACTTTGCCCAAAGAATTGTGACAACCCTCAAATCCTGCAAAACAAACATAAAAAAAATAGACCTGCTAACATCGCATTGAGAACACATAAAATTCCAAGTTTTAAGCATTAAAAGTATTGTATTTTGATAGAACATCAACACCCTCAACTTAAAATTATTGCTTGTCCTCTAGCAACAAACCCAATCTACACAAGCAGCATAATAACACACAGACCTCAATTTAATGACATACATCATATCAAACTCAAGCAAAGATACCCACACCACTTTTAAAATAAATAAGATAGCCAATAAGCAAACCAACACAGACTAATGTATGTGACAATGAAACTATGCCACGCGAGGTAGTATTCAACAAGCCACAATCACTGAACTAGTCTAATGTTAACAATGCAATGCAAGTGCCCTCAAAGAAAAAAAGTCCTATATCTCGCTCATAATATTTTTTCATGTATAATCGTGGGACTATGCAAAATCACTCACTCTTACAAAAGACGAAGATCATACTCAATACCATATTCTTATCCCTATACTCATTACTATAGCCTTTGACTACTCGAACTGAGATCACTTTAAGAATTTACTGGCTTATAACGTAGGCTCAGGGGGCTTTGGTATGATGTTTTGGGAACATAGTGACTAAAGTCCCTCCTTGACACTGCTTTTTTTACACTTCGCCATACCAACACTATTACTTTTCAGCTCATTCTCCATTTCTAATATTTCTAGCATTTCTGGGTGCTTTATTTTCATTTTTCAACTTTTTGCCTTGTATTTGCACATCATTTTTCTTTTTAATTCATTGCTAAGGCATCACTCATTTTTCTTGCACCCAGTACATATCTTTTTCTCCTTTTCAATGTATCACTCACTTTTTCCCCTTATTTTATGTTTATCTTTACGGCAGCCACTCTCAACTTAGGCTTTTGTCTTGAGTCGAGGTGCACAGTATCCAACCTAGGAACTAGGGGCACTTTTGGCAGCCACCCTCAACATAGGCTTTTTGCCTCAGTGAAGGTGCATAATGTTCAAGGAAGGACTAGGCCAATTTCATGATTTTACATCTAATAAGGCTAGGTTACGTAGGTTTTTACAAAGAAAAGTTACATGTAAGGCTCAAACATTAGGATCAAGGAATTTTTCACACATTTGGTTGGTTATGTATGCTAAGTGGACTATTATTAACAATGGCCTAAGATCCTTTCCTAACCAACTAACCTATAGTCTAAGTTAGAGTAGCAGGGCAAGATCTGTGCTGAAACACAATACATTAATTTGGCAAAGTAAGCTCACACTCACGTGACACTGATTACATTGCCAATGCAGACTCTCTGATCATACTTTTTGTCTCAATTTTATCCTCACTTATCAGAACAAGCACTATCAACATAATTAAATATGCATGGTTGCTATCTAAACTAACTAAAAAAAATTTGGTGGATATCATTTTTCACAAAAAAGCACAAAAATACATATATGCCATAAACAGCAATACTGTATGCTACCAATACTACCTACACATCATAGACATATCGGTTCAACAGAAATTAAATATTAATGGTGAAAAAGAACATAAGCAAACAAACACCTAGGATTCAAAATTTGGGATATTTATAGGCCAACGCTAATCCGAATTCACTGAGGCCTAAAACTAGCCACATCCTATTGAAAAAGAGGTGTATTATCCTCAATGTGCACCAAAAATGCAAAATAAAGTACTAGATTAAAAAGACATAACTGGGAACCTAAGCACTGATGTGTGGCTAATTTTGGCCACATCAACCTATGTGGTGGCCTCATCTATGGTAGAGCCATGACCGAAGGAGTCAGCACCCCTCACTCTCTCAAGCTCTCAAGGTTGTTATATCTCCTCCTCCTGCCTCAACTATCTCATGACAAGCTTTAGCTGTTGGTCCTCTATTAGCCCCACATGCAGCCTCATTGTGTATAAATCATCATCAATATGAGGCATCTTCTTGGGAGAAGGCTATACAGGCTCCTCAGTAGCAAATAAATCCATCGTTGGTATCGGGGTCGTAGTTTGTGAAAATGCCACGGGTGTAGGCAAAGCTGCTGTCATTATGACTCTGTAATAACCTGGCATATTCAAGGCCTAATCTACTAAACTAAGTGAGTTAATTAAGACTTAGTGTGTTCCATTCACTGCGTAATATCCTAAATGTATGCGTGAATGTGTAAACCATGATGGTAGGTGTTGTTTATGTAGGAGTGGCCTATGGTGAGGGAGTAGTAGTACTGGGCCTCTTCTCCACATCTATCTAAATCTATGGGGGCATCTCCTCTGTAGTAGTAGCAATAGTAGTGATAGGTGGAACATCGGAAAGTGGCTCTAGCATGAATATCGTAGGCATAGGAGCTGCCTAGTGTGGTGCTCACTAAAGTGCCACTGGGTTCTCTCATCCTTAATCAAGCAGGCATCTAAAGTCTGTTGGACCTTAATAATGAGTCCAACTAATGTAGACTCTCCACCCCTAGCTCTAGACAGAGTTTGTAGATCAAGCAAGGAAAGGGGATGGAGGTAGACCTCTTGAAGGCCACCTCATAGATCTAATCTGCGATAAGGCTGGCGCAATCTATCTCATAGCCATCCAAGATGTTGGGAACTAGAACCGCGCTATCTGGCATCAAGGTGTTGTCTGCAAGATTCAATAAAATCTATGAACCCGCAATTGCCCACCAAAATTTGGCAAGAAAATTGAGAGAAGCCTTCACAATAACCTCCAAAGAAGTGGCTATTCATGCAGGGTTTAAGCCCTGCTCAACTATCAGTTTTGCTACCTATATCATCAAGCCAGCTCTATGGATGTGGTTTCTCATCTGACTTACATCCTTGGTCCGCCCCAATCTGCGATCGTACTCTATTATGGATCTAAGGTTTGGGACCTTAGGCCCGAATAATATATGGTGGATGGTAGTCTCCAAGATGTCCACCTGTCGACCTCTTACTTTAGTGTGTGTCAATCTATGCTGAGCGAGGGGCCTCTTCCCCTTGGGAAGAGTGCTAAGAACTATGGCTGTGTATGATTCATAGAACTCCTTACCATGGTCAGGGAGTACCTCCCTAGTGCTTTGGTCAGCCACTAGATCCCGTATCAGCTGATGTTGTCCTAAAGACCGAGGACACTATCTACAACAACAACAACAACAACAACAACATACCCCAGGTGCCTCAAAAGGCTCCCGCTTATTGCGGGGTGAGGGGGGGTCGAATGTACGCAGTCTAACCCCTATGTTTAAAAACATAAAGCAGCTGTTTCCAGATGACCCATGAGGAGCGTCGAAAGTTGC
>JAOTQJ010098818.1:0-11648 GCA_025642045.1 Solanum sejunctum
CTTCTTTCATTTGTGAAGTAGCAGTTAGTCAATGCAACTTTCGACGCTCCTCATGGATTATCTGAAAACAACCGCTTTATGTTTTTAAATATAAGGGTTAGACTGCGTACATCCGACCCTCTCTCACCCCGCAATGGGCGGAAGCCTTTTGACACACTGGAATATGTTGATGTCAAATTAACATCAAATTTGTAATTCATATATTTAACTTGAAATATTATTTTTTAAGAGAAATTTAAACATATTTTTATCGACTTATGTCATGTAAAGGAATTTGTGTTCGAGATTGTTCACAAGTTATAATTGAAGATGCAATTTCTTAAAAAAAAAAGATTTAATTAAATTTTGGGTTTGGCCTATTTTATTGATATAAAGAAAACCTTAGCATTGTTCAAAGGAAAAATAACATAACTAGACAAATATATAAATGTATTTACATTATACAATTATACTTTGAAAAACTTATAATATATAGCTATAGTTAGACTTTTGTTACTATAGTTAGAGTTTTGTTGTTATTTTCCCTCTCCTCTCTTCCTCTTTCTCTGTCTCTTCTCTCTTTCTAATTTTTTTGCAGATATATAATTACAAATATATACCAACTGCATATATACAATTATTTTAACAAATATATACAGTCAATTCGTCTCTCTCCACTCTCACTCGCCTCTCCCCTCCCTCTACTAATCCTGCTTTCTAAATATACAAATATATATATTACATATATATAATTTGTCTTTCTCCTCCTTCACGTTTGTCCTCTTCTCCAAGTCACATAAACAAAATTACATTGAATAATTATATAAAATATAATTATTTGAAGATGTAAACTGTTTATGAAAGTTTCACTTGTTCAAAATACAACATTGATCCGCCCCAAATGGACAAGGACCCTACAATATAGGGTTTTCTAGATTGTTCTTCGTCTTTCCACTCACTTTCCTTCCCTGACCATCGAGTTCCCAAATGATTCCTCTTCAATGTCTGTCTCCCCTCTTGGCTGTTGTACCTGGATCTCATCAGCTTCATCCTTCTACTTTTCGTGTAAGTTCCTTCCTTTTTGGATATTGCTCCTTTGTTGCTATCCATACTGATTGTTCCGTCTTCCTAGTGCCCCTTGCGATGCTCCACCATGGCGTTCTCCTCATCTTGTTCTATTGAAGAAGTAATACCTAAGCTCTTTCTCCATTAATTCAGCATGTAAGCTCTTAGATCTTCCCCTTTTGGTTTCTTTGCTTGATTCTGTGTGTTCATATTCGTCTTGGAGCTTCCAGAGAATTGTGTTACCTGTCTGGATCCATGGAGATGCGTGTGTATTCTTGTGGCGCGTGATCCCACTCTTTTTTGCTGGACCTGCCGACCCTTTAATAGCTCGGTCTCTTGTAGATGTATGCCATTTTTTGCTGCAAATGTGTCTCCTTTCTGTATGTACCTTGGGAATACTTGATGTTGTAAATCCTCTTTTCCTACATATTCCCTGTTGCTCCCTGTACCTAGGCATAATCATGAAAGATAAATATAGTGTTCAAGTAAAATAAGTATTTTATGAGTCACATCATCATTTAATATAATAATTATATTAAGTGTTTTATATTTTAATTGTATTTGTTTTATTTTTTATTAATTCACATTAAAAAGTAATTTAAAACATGAAATAAAATTGAATTAAATTGAACTATGCACATATTTTCAAATTAAAAAATTAAATTGAAAAATTTAATATTCACCTTTACTCCACTCTTAATTCGATGTATCAAAATTTGAGCCATTAAGAATAAAAAAGATCTTGTTAGGATGCCTCTAGAAATATATTTTGCAATATGATAGTATGAATTGAATCGAGTTCAAAGACAAATATCAAACATTGGATGAAAAACTCTTTATATAGAGATAAAGTTTTAATCACCCCTGTTTTAATTTCTCTTTGTAACAATTAGTTCAGATTATTTAATACTATATATTTTTCCGCACACATAAATATAACTTTAGCAAATTGACAAAGCTATTGAATATAATATAAATTCTATAGTCAAAAATTTACCATGTTTTTCAATCATAGTCTAAGTGTAGATATTAAATGGAAAGTACTTATATCAGCTCAAGCTCAGTTACCAAGTGTTTTAATTAATATTTATTGTTCTTTGATTAAACAAGTGGTATGTACACACCAAATATAAAATTCAAATATAATCTCACTTATATATCAATAGAATAATTTAATTAGATGGAAAATTTATTTTTTATATGTTTCGAAGAATGAATCAAGGAGAAAATCAACATTTATATCTAATTTTACTTGAGGAGTTTTTTCTCATGTACTTCTGGGAAATTGAGTCATATAGACGTGTTTTCTGTATTATTAAAAAAAATTATATATTTATTTCTAAAATACCATCAAAAATAATTATTACATAATTAATATTTTAGAACAGCTTAATTATGGAAAGAATTTTTTTGGTGTCGAAAAATAATTCTAAAAATATGAAAATTGCGTATTTAATTTTGAACAGAAAAATCATCAAAATCAAAGATCAGAATGAAACACACTTTCCAAAAAGTATTCCACTTGAGAGTGGATTTTGCGAAAAATCATTGTTCAGCCTTCTTCTTCGTAAAATTAGATCAGTTGTGATCAAATTTTAAAATCAATTTTGAAGCATTTTGGCTTCATTTTCTCTATTGAAGGGATTCCTTTGAAGCCCTTTTTTCTGGGGATAAGCCTCCTTCAATATCAATCTCACCCGATCTCCTATCTTAAGCACACAAACTCGATCATTAATCTTCAAAACGCCCTTAGGATCAGTAGTAGCCGCTTTTGCTTCACCCCTCAACACTTTATCACGAATTAAGTACAACCTGGCATCATCAAACTGGTGAGCACACACTTGAATAGGCAATGAAGACCTAGCCTCTACAGAGGCTAAAGTGCTGTGACGAGGAGAAATATCCAATCAAACTAGCTGTCAAACAAGTGACCGAACCTTCAAAGTTTAAGGTCTCTTCTCCGCCCTCAAGAGTGTCAAACTCCTCATACTAGAGCCTTCTGACTCAAGGCACCCGCTACCACATTCGCCTTGTGGGGGTGATATAGAATCGAGGATGTCATAATCTTTCAACAACTCCAATCACCTATATTGTCTCACGTTTAATTTAGACTGAGAAAAGATATACTTGAGACTCCGGTGATCGATAAAGATCTCACAATGCAGCCCATAGAGATAATGCCTCCACAACTTCAATAGAAACACCGCTGCAACCAACTCTAAATCATGGGTAGGGTAATTTTTCTCATACACCTTCAACTGCCTAGATGCATATCAGTCTCCCCTTTTGCATCAATACTCTACTCAAACCCACTCCACAAGCATTACGATACACTACAAAAGGTACTCCCTCCTCGGACAAAGCAAGAATATGTGTTGAGGTCATTAAATCCTTGAGCTTTCGAAAGCTCGCCTCGTACTCCTTCGACCACTAAAAAGCCATATCCTTCTCAGTAAGTCTAGTCAACGGGGCTGCCATAGAAGAGAATCCCTACATAAAAGGCTGATAATACCCCGCCAAACTGATAAAACTCCGAATCTTAGTCACAAATGTTGGCCGAGCCCACTCGCAAACTGTCGCTACCTTGGCCAAGTCTACCATAATGGCATCTTTTGTCACTACATGCCCAAGAAAAGCTATAGACTCAAACCAAAACTCACATTTTGAAAACTTGGCATAGAGCTTCTCCTCTATCAAACTCTAAAGTACAACCCTCAAATGTTGCACATGGTCAGACTTACTCTTAGAGTAAAACCAAGATGCCATCAATAACATACAATCACAAATATATCCAATAAGGCTTGAACACTTGGTTCATCCATTCAATGAAAGTAACTGGACTATTAGTCAAACCAAATGACATAACTACAAACTCATAATAGTCATAATAGGTCCTAAAGGCTATCTTCGGGATGTCAGACTCTCAAACTCTCAGCTGGTGATATCTAGACCTCAAATCAATCTTGGAAAATACCAAAACACCGTGCAACTGGTCAAATAAATCATTAATACTAGGCATATGATACTTGTTCTTGATGGTCACTTTGTTCAACTGACGATAATTAATATACCTCTGCAAGTGCCATCCTTTTTCTCCACAAATAAGACAAGAGCATCCAAAGAAGATACACTCGAATATATGAACCCTTTCTCTAATAAATCATCTAACTGCTTCTGCAACTCCTTCAATTTAGCTAGAGCCATCTGATAGGGGACGATTGAAATGGGCTTAGTGCCCGACTCCACATCAATAGCAAAATCAATTTCATGATCCAAAGGAATACCTGGCAAATCAGTTATAAACATATCTATAAACTCCCTCATAACCCTTGTCGTCTCTAGCCATGGTGACTCCTGAGAATAGGCTCGAATATGAGTCAAATATGATAAACACACCTTATCCATCAACATATAAGCATGCATATAGGACATCACTCCCTTGGGATAAAAACTAGATTCGCTAGTCTACACCAATTGAGGCAAATCAGGGCAAGATAAAGTCATCATCTTTGCATGGCAATCAAGAATAGTATAATAAGGTGATAACCAATCAATACCTAGTATCACATCAAAATCCACCATATCAAGCAATATCAAATCAACAATAGTATCTCTCCCCAAAAAGGTAACAATACAACCTTGATACACCTGATTTACCACTAAAGACTCATTTACTAGTGTGAAACACAAGTAGGCTTGGCAAAGGACTTACACATAATATCAAGATCCAAAGAAAACTAAGCTGATACATATGAATAGGTAGAGCCTAGATCAAATGAAACTAAAACAAAATGGTGGCACACTGAAATCATACCTGTAATAGCTACATCAGAAGCCTCCACCTATGCCTGATCTAGAACTGCATAACATACTCTGTGCCCTTCATTAAACTGTGGGCCTCCATCAGCTCCACCTCTTACACTGCCTTTACCTTCTCTAGTACCACCTCTAATGCCCTGAGTAGTATCCCTCGCTACTAGTGCTGAGGCTGGATGGGCTGGTTGGGTCTTTGATAACTGAGCAGGAGGTGCACAATAAGGACAACAATGGGCCAAGTGCCCAACCTCATCATAATTATAACAAGCCCTGGTCTCTCGCCCCTGAGATGGATGTCTCGAGAAACTATCATGCATATCTGTACCTGAAGAGCTGTCACGACCCATCTAAATAAGTCTAGATCTATCAACACTTTTAGAGGCAGGAATAACTGCACAAACGGACCAGCCCTGGTGACCTTGTCTCTAAAACTCACTGTCTTACTGTGGGTGCCCACTGAACTAACCATGCTGATAGAATCTCTTACTGCCACATGTTTAATGCACTCAATCATACGAGCATAGTCCACCATACTCTGCAGGATACCACCTGCTAGGATTAATGAAGTTGTGGCCTCTCGAAGATACCCCGCGCCAATCCCTTAATGAAACGCCAGAACCTTTTAAACTCTGTAGGAATGCTAGCCAAAGCATACCTAGACAACTCATTGAATCTGGCCTCATAATCAGATACTGAAATATATCCATGTTAAAGCCGATCAAACTCGTCTCACCTGCTGTCCTAGAGACTGTAAGGCATAACCCTCTCTAGAAACACCTTAGTAAACTAACCCCAAGTTAAAGTTGTTGATCCAATATGTCTACGAGCTAAAACTAATCTCCACTACTCTTTGTCCAAGAAAGTAAATTAATAGGAGGTATAAGTAACTCTGTGGGGCTCAATAATAGCCAAATTACACAATCGATCCTATCACTGTCAAAAGAAGATCATAAGCCCTATTTTCGGGCGTACCATCAAATTTGAGAAAAGCTGACTCAACAAATGTTTCAAAACCCTTTTACTTCACAATAGAAATAGTAGGGCTGACAGAAGATGGTGGTACCATAAATTTGGATGGTGCAATAGACAAACCCTGAAGCTATAACCCAGCACCCGGTCGAGAAGCCTGAGGCAGAACAATAAAAGCCATGGGAGGATCCACTAGAGTTGATGAAAGACTAACATGCACTATAAGTGGATCAACTGGAGCTGTAGAAGGGCCAGTCAACACTGTACAAGCCAGTGCATTGAGAATAATATGAGTATGAGAAGTTATTTCAAGCCTAGCAATACTCATAGAAGTAGCTCTTGAGCTGAAGGTATAGGATCTGGGGTTGACGGAGGTGGAGCTGGGTTCGTGGGTCCTTCAGACTCATACTCAGGATATGTTGATACTGATCTTGCCAATCCCTTAGGCGGAGCTATTCCTCTAGCATGTCCATGAGTCCTGCCTCAACCACTGGTAAGGCCCATATCTGTTGGCTCAGGCTCAGCCACCGACTGTCGGGCTCTAGTCATCGGCATCTACACAAAATGAGCATATTAGATACTTTCAAAATAATTGATATAAAGAAGCGCACGAACAAAAACAAGACTGAAAGCTTTTGCTATCAAATGTCTTGTAGCCTCCCGAAGATGGGTATAGATGCAGACATACCAATCCGTGAGACTCTACTAGGCACTCAACTCATGACTCACAAGCCCAACAAACCTAGATCTCTGACACCAAACTTGTCATAACCCAAAATAGGATCGCGACTAAAGGACAAAAGAGTAAAATAGAATAACACAATATTAAATTTAAAATCCCAAAACCTAGAGTCATGAGTACAAGAGATTCTAAGTAATATGAATGAGTAGATACAAAGCTGTTTCATAAGGAAAAGTTGCATAGTCCGATATAGATAACAACAAATGAAGTCTTAAAGGAACAACGACGAATTGAAGTCTAAACCTCATCTCTTGATCTGATAATGATAAGAAAACTCTGAACAATAAGATCAACTACCACATGGGAGACCCTGCGCTCGATCTGTAGGGAGAAAACATCATAGGGGTGAGTACACCCAAATGTATCTAATAGGTTCAACTAATTGGATAGGAAAATTCGGATAAGCATGTAATAAATAAGAGTCCCTATCACCTGCTTTGAAGGGGTTAAAACATAATATATATATACACACACACATATATATACACACAGAGTTAAGATAGCAAGTACAATAAACGATACAATGCAAATGAGATGTAGATATCGAATGCATGGGGTGGAATCTAGACTGTCGCAGGGTCGGTGTACACACCTAATGAGCTAAAGCTATCATATAGAATCTGAGGACATCATATGCTATGTACGTGGAATCATGATTGTCGTAGAGCCAGAGTATACATCTATCGAGCTAAAGCTATCAGATAAAACCTGAGGGCGCTGTGGACCATGTACTAAAATCTTTCAAGTGTCACAATATCTCAATATCTCAGTCTTGCCAACTTATTGTAGTCAAGGGGTAGTATAAGTGCAATATGAGATGAAGGCATGCCAATGCCACAATTTAATATATAAGACAACAATCTAATAAGATGATCAATAAATAATAAGCATAGAATCAAAATGAGCATGCCGAGTGTCACAACTGGTACTACAAGCCATCAACATGTATCAGATCATAACATTTTTACCAATAATTAAGTATACCGATAACACTGGACTTTGCAAGTCTTAAAATATGCACATGAGTATCAAAAAGTACCCCAAATACGATCAAATACCACAGTGTTTGCTGAATGATACCACAAGTCTCATATTACCACAACAACATCCAAAAGAATCTCGATTATTAAGGATACATCTCAATTTGCCAACAATTTCACAATTTACTCCAACTCCAATACAACCGATATCACATATTCATCGAAATACTATCATATCAATCCAATTACTCATAAAATAATCCAAATCTTATAATTATCACATAAACATATCAAATAACTGAAATCTAGTCCCAAATAAATTAGTCGAATCTACGTTGATGCTAAAATAGCACTCGAATCGAGCTTCGATCAAACCAAACCTCGAATCAAGCTCCAAATCAACCAACCAGTATAAAAAAAATCATACACATCAAGAGATGAATTTTGATACTTATATTGGCATAAATTGGACTTAGGGATAAAATGATCAAAATTAGGGCTAAATTCCAAAGTTCTCGAACTTGAAATAAACTCAAAATTATGATTGTACGTGAGAAAAGAAGTTCGTAGGTGAAAATCCCACTAAAATTGAGCTCAAATCAAGGAAGGAATCAATAATTAAAGTTTCCAAATCAAAGTCATGGAAACCCCAAATTTCAATATCCAAATCATGAAATCCAAGATAAAATCAAGAGAAAAGTAATTGAAATTAATTAATTTGGTGAAAGAAACACTTATCTAAAAGTTTTCCACAAAAATCCATGTCTAAATTGCTTCAAGAAAGTTTGAAAATGTTGAAAATAGATAAAAATAGTGTTTTCTCATTTTAAAACAGATCAGGTGAATTAATACTCTGCGAACACGAAAATGGGTCCATAAATACGGAGAGGAACGAAGATAGAGCTCCGCAAAGGCATCCCGAACGCAGAGGTCAACTAGGCCAACCATCCGCTAATACAGGTCCTACCTTCGAGAATATGAAGGTCAAATAAGTCTACCCTCCGCGAATGCGAAGAACAAGTCCGCTAACACAGAGTACAAGGTGAATGCACCAAATTTCAGAAAATCTAGCCAAGATCAATTGACAGAACAGACCCCAGGGTCCATTTTTGGATGCCAAATTATACAAACATCCCTACTAGAAACAACAATTCAGACTCAACAAAATTATCAGATTTGATTTCAGAGTCTCTCGATCCAATCATCGATAAATCTTGATAAAACTAGTTTAAAATTCAAATAATAAAATTGCCCTAAAAATCCAAAAATTACAAGACTTTTTCTAGCGTTAGTTTCACCACTCGAAACTATTAGAACTATCAGAATTTTGATTGGAGCTTTCAAACTCCGTGCACCAAAGTCAAACTTAGGCTCTTGAATCAACTAAAAATGCAACTTAGGGTCCAAAATCCTTGTTTTAACTCTGAATTCAGTTCTATAACTTCTCCTAAACCAAATTTAATGTTTCAGAGCTAATGAAATTGATAGATTTTTGTTCCGACACTCAAAACTCAGAATGGTACAAAAACTTATTTTTTCAATAATTTAAGCTTTCAAAGATGCCAAAACTCATATTTTCCATATTTAAAATACAAGATCTCCGCTCCAACAATATAGATAGTTCAAAATAGGTCCAAAGTGACTAATAAGCACAAAAATGAAAGTGAAGGTCATTTACAAGGAAACATTACCTCCATGATCGTAGATGTTCCCTCGCCTTCATAAAAGCCAAACGGGCTGGACCTTAGTGATCACGGATAGAGTCCCATGTTCGCGAAGGCCAAAGTGTCCTAACCGCCAAATCGCAAAGAAAAGGTCATCTGACACTAGATATCAACTAAAAAGCTAAATTTTACCACTTTCTAATTTTCGACGGGACACTCAAAATTCATATGGAATTCCATGAATGTAAACAGACTATGTTATCGCATCAAGTTTGATATTTTGGACTCAATGTATTGGTTAAAATTTTCATATTAGGTTATTACAAGTAAACATGGTCCCATTCCCATAGCTATATTAAACAAAATTCCACTGAAGAGCTTAAAATGAGTTTGAAAGCCTCAAGAATTGAGCGAAAGATATTCTACACCAAACTTGATGTTTTGGTGCTAGTCGCGCTTCAAAATTTTCATTCAAGCATATTTTTCAATAATGTTAATTGAAGTCAACTTTCGACTAATTGTTAAGGCTAAAGTGCTAAATATGGTTTAAACTCAAACCGAAAGTGTCACACCCCAAAGTCTCGTTAGGGCGAACTGACACCCGTTGCCGATAAGGCTTGGCAGAAGCAACTTATATTTATATACTTGTATACATATTATAAGGAAATTTCTATGTTTGGCATGCTTCTAGGGAGATAAACGGTAATAACAAGCTGAAAGCAGATGCGTATGACTAGGCCGTTGGGCCACGGTGTCTAAAGTACGAGACATGACTATACTTTAACTTTACAATGTCTATAAAGCCTCTAGTCAAGAAAAAGTATCTGCGAATGTTTGGGACAGGCCCCGTTTGAATTATAATATAAACATATAAGATCTAAACACACACAAAGCTCCGAAGCAACTTAGAGCTTAGTAATAATAGCTGAATGTCCTGTACTCTACTGGGGAGATCTACTAGCACCTGCACCTGCAGCATGAAATGCAGGTCCCCCTGAAGGGACTCAGTACGAGATAATGTACTGAATATGTAAGGCAAAAATTACTATGCATGAAATATAACTCAAATAAAACTATGCACTGATAGCGAATAAGAGACTACCTTTAATTATACTTTAGGATCGAGTACTTTATGTTCTTTATATTACTTTATGTTTACTATATAATCTGTGCACATCATGTATTATAAATGACCAACTGATCAGTGGTAAACTGTATCAGGATCGTCCCTGGCTAGATTTTTTTCTCAACCCCTCGGGCTATCACCCATAATAAGATTTTTCCTGGCTATGTAATTCTTCCACCCCTCGGGATATAGGATTGCCCCTGGCTAGGTTCTTCCTTAGTCCCTGGGGGTATCATCCCTGATAGGATCGTCCCTGGCTAGGTGATTCTTCCACCCCTCGAGATATCACCCATCAAAATATTATATACTTTATCTTTTAATTATCTTTGAGATTATTGTTTTGGTGGTCATAATATTGAAGCTATAAGGCCGTATATGCAACATGTGACATGTAAATAATTGTCCAAGACACGATAGCAATGAAGAGAGTATGTTACATAAACAATGAAATGCATATGAAATGAAACAAATCATGAACTTTGTTGGCAACAAGAACTCGTGTACTTGATATCCATGTATGTATGTAGATTTGAATGTAACTACATATATGGAAGCATATGAACATACGAAATATTGGAGGTATGGCTAATTGTTATGTTGGTGTAGATAAATATCTTTGCTTACCGAAGGATCTATGTTTCATACCAAGTGATACGAAATCAAGTAGCCTTACATACCTCATTGTATGACCTCATTACTGCCTTGGAGTGGCTGTGGTTTCCTTCAAATATTTATCTATAGTATATTAAGCAATAGGACTAGTATTAACAGCAACACGACACTTCTAGGAAGTCGAATATCATAAAAACGATCACCCAAACAGCAAGCTTTCAACTAATGACGCAAAGACATTTCTTCAACCTTTTCACTTATAAACGTATTTCTTAATAACTATTATTATGTACATATCATGTATAACTTATTTTTATACCCTTAACAGTTCTAAAATAGCCTACACAGTACTACACATAACAATTCTTTACAACATAAAAACAAGCGGCATAACATTACATCCTCTCACCACACTTCGACGTCAACAATTCCTAAACTTGCTTTAACTTTACCAAAATTGTATCCAATATTTTTATACATAAATCCAGTCTTAAACTAGTCCAAGAATAGTTTCAAAATAGGTGTAACTCGTGGAACAATATATTACAATTTTCAGCTCCCAAGTTTCTTTTAAGAGTAAAATTACGACGTTGTAAAATAACTCATCTTTATGGATTGTAAAAGTGGTGCAACAGCTTAATTACATGACTAACAACCTATATATTGTTAGAACATAAGTCTTACTTCATATTTCA
>JAOTQJ010098839.1:0-11646 GCA_025642045.1 Solanum sejunctum
AATCTACACCCATAATTAGGGTTATGGGATCCATGAAGAGTTAACAAAGTAAATAGTGAATAATTTGTAATCCTTCGAAAATGTTCATGCATGTATCGTTTATTGCTTAATGTTGATTGTTTTTTAATGGTGGCTAGAATTTGCCTTAGTCTAACTCACTTGTCCAAAGGTGATAATGAATGGGAAAAGGGATAAATAATAGGATTTGATGTGATTACTCTCATCTAATTAGTTTGAATGGCCCAAGATAGCTAAACAGGGACCAGGGCAAGGGTTAGTAATACATACACCCATAGATAGCCATAGTTGCATGGTGACATACATCTATTTTCCAACTCAAAGACTTAGGTGAACATAACTTACTAGTTTTACATATTATACACTAGAAAATGTTACAATTATGAGGTTATACTATATTAGAATTTATGGGGAACACAATATGCTAGTTATCTTCTTTCACTAATTTGGTAATACATATATCTTGATTGACGCTAGAACAAATTTTGTTTGCTCTTTAATACATTATAGACCTTCCCCCTTTAAAATAAGTTGATTAATTAATCGTCATTGCTTTCATTATTCCAAGAATAGACCATATTCCTTGTGAGATCGATCCTACCATTGTTAGGTTTTATATTTAAACAATGACAGCTTACGTTTCAATTGGAAGGAGTAATTTTGGGCATGATTATGTATGGCATTAGAGCAAATCCCTGCTCAATATTCATATTATCCAAATAGGATTTACACATTCACCTAAATCTAGTAGAAGGGACACTCTAGGATACCTAAATGTTGTTTATGCACTCTTTCGATCACGTAGTAGGTGCTTTACCCTTCCGAACATTCTCAGAAAGCTTCCAAGTTGTCAAAAATTGGGCCAGGTCATCAATATGATCATTTTGACAATAAAATCATAAGGAATGGACTTAAACAATTTGGGATCAAAAAGCAAAAAAAAATGGGCCAACATCATAATCCCAAACTAAGCCCTGCACAATAAACTTTGTAGCTATCCAAGCCTATACCCCAAATTTGGGCTCAATTTGATAGTCAAAATAATGTAAAATAACCCAACAAGCAATAACATTTCTTTACGAAAAATCTATAACAAGGAAGTAAGTTCAACAACCTATTTACCTTAAATACAGCTCAACTAACAAATTCCTACAATATCACAGCGTACGCCTCAAGAAAACAAATAAAATAGACCAAAATTTCACTTAATCCGATCCAAAATGACTAAGAACTTACATTCTTAATTTTCCAACATAATACGCAACATACAGCAGAAAAAATAGCAAAATTGCTTTGAGCGATATGCCTAATGCAATTTTAGACACTTCCACGACGTTCCTCTAAATATTTTACGCAAGATAGCCTTTTGAATCAATGAATTCTTCCTTTAGATGAAGAAGTTATCACTGTATAAACTTTTTTCTTCAACGTAAGCAAATTCTGGAATTTTACACATTTATGCCAACTCAAGATGAACACCACAAATACGAATGAAACTCCACGCACACAGAGCACTAATTACTAAAACCCACCTTCAAGAATGTGAAGTTGTAAGTATACGGCCTCCATAAATGTTGACCCAACTCTGTGAATATGGAATGCTGGTGCATTGCACCAAATTTCAATAATTTTCATTTTCTTCAGCAGGGTGTCCGGAACCCGTTCTGAATTCAATACACGCAAACCATCTATGTAACCGGACCAAATTCAATATTTTGGATCCAATGATCCAGTCTAAGTTTCCATATGAAAGTCATTACAAATAGATATTGGCCTATTTCCTAAGTTCATAAATAACTCCATTTCCCTTAAAGAGTCCAAAATGCACCCAGAAGCCTCGAAATTTGAATTGAAGGCATTTTGAACTAAAATCAACTTTTCAGAACTAACCCCATTGTTAGAATTTCCATTTAGGCAAAAGTCGTCTATTGGCCTATTTTGAATGCTAAAATGCAAAATCTCCTAAAATGCAAAATCTAGTATAAACTTACACTAAAAACCTTGGTACTCAAACTAACCATGCTTTTAGACTAATTTGTCCATTTTAAAGCTGATGGAACTGTACGAATTTTGAGGCCAGGCCATTTACCAAGACATTACTACCAAACTCATTTTCTAGTTTAAATAGGCCTTTTATATGGGAAACTACACATCTTCCAAATGAATGACTAGAAGACCAAACTATTTATTCTAACAAGTCATAAATGACCTGGGTCATCATAGGGAAACTTTAATCAGCAAAACATACACAAATACATAGGAAAAACTCTGCTCTAATATCTAAGCAGAATCCAACATGTCACGAGAATGCTCTATGAAACTGAGCCCATCGTATTGATACATCTTATCATGGTCTATCTATGTCTCAACTCTAAAGTTTCAAGTCTATGAATCTGGTTTACAAGGTTCTATATTGTCATGCCCTAAAGGAAAGGGAGGTGTGACAAGAACTTGATACCATCATTGGTCAAGTAGGCCACTGAAAGTTCTAGTTAACTAAGCTAGGGGCCAAAAGATCAGGTAGCATAACATTTGAAAAACTAAACCTGGACCATTTAGGTCTTGACCTATTCAGCAGTAAATCATGCACACCAAGATAGGTAAACAAAAATATTAAAGTACTAGCTAGCTGACAAAGTTGCAACAATAGAGGTACAGGCACAAACTATATATACATGTCACTTCTATGACTGGAGACTAAAAGTTGTTGAAGGACTAACCCAAAACAAGATCTCCACAATAGCGTCTAAGAGTTTCACTAACATTGCCGGGATAGGGCCCCGACCATACCCGACTGTATGACAAAAAGTAACCATCCTGTGAAAGCTCCATAAAGAGGTGGAGCTTACTAACTCATAGCTAAATGGTGCTCCTACTGGAGGGGTAAATCAAAATACCTACCTAAACCTACAGGAAAAAAATAAGATGCAGCATCTCTAGTCAAAGGAATGTTAGTATGAATAAACATGTACTAGTATATAAGGCAGGAAGTAAAATTATATATAACTGTAGTAAAAAGGATATAGAAGTACCACCTGCAACCAAAACTCAAGTAACCCTCATGGCCAGCACTCAAACTCCTGGTGATCAAATATGCATGGTATGCAAGAGTAATAGCATTTTGTGAATACATATATATAGATGTAAATGCATGACATACCCAACTAAATTGTGAAGACCCCAAAAAGTGCCCAAAAATATGCCTCAGAAGTGCCGAAATCAGAATTTTTATATATCTCAAAATTTGTGCGTGATATCGAAAATTCAACTTCATATTCATGTCCAGGGGGTCAAATTGAGTGCAAAATGGGTCTGACCCCGACTTAAGAGCAATTAATTATCAATTTTGATTTTCCAAAAATGTACATTCCAATGAGGTTTCCATGCCCCTGGCGCGACTCGCCAAGGGCGTACCTCAGTTTATTTTTTTGCCCAATTTTGACTTTGGTCCAAGACTTTTAAGTCTTGGGCCTATGAGTTCCCAAATGTGAAAATACCTATACTTAGTCATTTTTTACCCTCATATCAATCTAAACATTTCACAATATTCATTCAAACACTTAGCCAAATATTCTACTCCTAAACTCAAGTATCAAAACTCATCTAGTTCTAAGGATTTCCTCTCAAGCTTCAAGTCTCCAATTCCAATCTTCATAAAGTTCATCTCCAAAGCTAAGGTATATGGGTTTCTTTCATGGGTTCTTTTCACCCATGATACCCAAGCTCTATTTTAATGTAAATTGCATGTTTCAAAGTTGATTCACTCATGGATCTTACTTATTATGAAATTCACTGCACACTATATTGGGGTCTATGAAATTGTGATTATTTTAATATGTTTTGGACTATAAATCTAAGACCTAATATGAGATTTCATGAAGAGTTTTGATATATATTGCTTGAGGGTGTTAACAAGTATCTGATGATTTCATATTAAATTTTATAGCATAATAAGGCTCTTCAATTGCATGGTATTACACTAGCACTACACACACTCTAAGTGTTTGATAAAATGTCCAGTTATGGTTTATTGAGGAATTGAAGGTGTTATGCATGTCTTATGAGTTGAATGACTGTATGATGATGACATGATGATGGAATGATGATGAAAGGAACATATGTATATGATGATGAACGTTGTGTGTGTGTGTGTGTGTATATATATATATATGATATTATTGTCAAAGACTTAGTCGTGATTCTAATGTACCGTGCGGCCTAGAGAACTTTTCCTACAAAGTTGCTAGTCAGCTTAACTCTAATGATTAGCAGAACTTTGAAAGACTAAGCAAAACACTTTATGAAGGAACTAGGAAAATCTTGAGGAACAAAGAAAGAACTTTGTATTAGAGAACTTGGAAGCTTTACAATGCTTCGATTATGATTTGCTTTCCTTGTGCTACAGTCACCTCATCTTGCCACGGGCCTCTTCTTCAATGTTACTGGGGTAGAATTGGTTCTTGAGTTTGGCCTTGAACTCTATCCAAGTGCTGATAAAGCAAGTGCCTCTTTCAATATCCCCCTATATCCTTCTCCACCACACCATCATGGTGTCTTTGAGGTAGAGACTGGCCATATCAACTTTTAGGGCTTCATCGATCATGGCAAGCACCCTAAATTACTGATCCATACTCCAGATGAAATTATCTAGCTCCTTCGCATTTCTCGACCCTTTGAAAGACTTGGGTTGTGGAACATCTAACTTGGAAGGAGTCCTTACCTCGAATGACCAAGCCTAGCTCAAGGGGTTGTAGGACCTGGTAACCTTATTGAGAGTTTGGTATCTCGATCGCCTAGCTCAGGGGGTGTTAGGCCTGGGTAACCTTGTTGGGTGTTGATAGCCATCAACCTTGTTGGTGGCTTTTTACTCCATCAACCTTGTTGGGGGAGGGGGTGTACTCCATCAAATGCATGAAGTGGTTTATACCTCATACACCTCTCCAAGGAGGTAGTAGGCCTTGGATTGCACTAAGAATAGTCACTCCTTACACTTATTTATGATCCATATAAGTATGATTTATTATGAGCATCTTCTAAGCATGCCATATCACTATATGCACTCATTGTCCATGCTTATGCATTTTGATTATGTTACTATCACTTATTGCATTGCATCCTACATGCTTAGTATATCTTAACGTACTAATGTATACTCTATGTCTATATGATGTCACCATATTAGATCCAGTGCACCACTTGATCATCCTCTTACGCCATGTGGCTAGTACGATTTTCTCTCAACCTTATTGGTGAATCATCCACATTCAGGGGCGTTACTTATGATCTCTTGATATGTATTAAGACTATCATACCTTTATTCATGTATTGACTATAAGGGTGAGATCAGTTGTTTGTCATGGCCCCCGCTCTTATCTATGTAGTAAAGGTGTTGTTGGATATGTTATATATATATGTTATGAGCCTTGACTCTGTTATTTCTTGATTTTATGAATGGAAGTTTACCCTTAGCACTAATTACCTAGTTTATGCTTGTCACTCATTGTTATTTTAATTGCTTCCATGACCAAGGATGTGTAATGATGTGTTGTGAGGCTTGTTTGGGGTTCATTTAGGTTCCCCATCCGTCGATCACGTCTAGACCCTAGGCTTAGGCCGTGACAAAGATGGTATCAGAGCACTAGGTTGTTGGATCCTCAGGGTCCAACACACCGTATTGATTAGATTCTTATTCATTGTTGAGTTGTGCACCAAAATTATGAGTAGGAGGCTATAACACGTTTGGAAAATGTTACCTTCTTCATGTTCTAAGTTGTGCTATATATTGAAGTAAGTTTTTCTCCCCTAACGATTGTCCTTTGCTATGTTATATCATGCCTAATACGAGAGGAAGACAAGCCCGCACAACCAAGGAGCAATCGGCCAATGGAGAAATTAGGGATGCTCTCACCTTACTTTCACAAGTTGTGGCTAATCAAGGCAATTAAGGTACCCAAGCTGCTCATGCTCCTACACCGACTTCTCGGGTGAGAGACTTTATGAGGATGAATCCCCCAAAAGTATATGGGTCAAAGGTGAATAAGGACCCTCAAGAGTTCATTGATGAGGTCTACAAGGTATTGGCTATCATAGATATAAGGTGAAAGATAAGGCAGAGTTGCCAGCCTACCAACTCAAAGGGGTGGCACAAATATGGTATAATCAATGGAAGGAGGAAAAGGGGGTTAATAATGTGGTTCTATAGCAAGGGTTAAAGGCAGCCTTTCTTAATCGATTATTCCCTCTTGAGCTTAGGAAAGCCAAATTGGTGGAATTTATGAATTTGAGATAAGGGTCTATGAGTGTGAGGGAGTATGCCCTCAAGTTCAGCCATCTTTCAAAGGTTGCTCCTCACTTAGTGTCTGACTCAATATCTATGATAAACAAGTTTATGATGGGTGTTTTTGACTTGGTTAGTAAGGAGTGTCAATCCACTATATTGATTAGTGACATGGACTTGTCATACAACAAATGGAAAAGGAGAAATTGAGAAAGAGAAGGGGTCATGAGGCCAAGAGAGTCTTTTTTGAGGGTAAGTTCCAAAAGAGAGGTTGATTTCATCGAGGCCAAGGGTCTTCTCATGTATCTCAAAAGAGGGTAGACAATCACTTTCCAAGGGCCCAAGGTGTTGGGGGTGGCTCCTAATGATATGTGTCCGAAGTGTAGTAAGGGACATGGTGGCCCATGCTTGAGGAATACTGGTGCTTGTTATGGTTGTGGGGAGATGGGGCATAAAGAGATAGATTGCCCTCAAAATCTCAACAAGGGTACGGAGGTTTGTCCATGAGGTGCTAATGCGGTTTCTTTAGGGTTAGGTGGCCGACAAGATAGTTCCCCAAGGGATAATCAGTTTTATGCTTGGCATTGGAGGCAAGGGGTTGATCAGGTCCATGATGTTGTTAACGGTATGTTAAAAATCTTTGACTTTGATATGTATGCATTGAATGATCCGGGTGCCATGCTTTCTTTTGTTACCCTTTTTGTTGCCAAAAAGTTTCATTCTGAGCCCAAATTATTGCATGAGCCATATGAGGTGTCTACTCCTATTGGTGCATTTATTATTGCTAGAAAAGTCTATAGATGTAGTCCTATTTGCATCTTGCATAAAATGTTGCCTTGTGATCTTCTTGTTTGGACATAGTTGATTTTGATGTCATTCTTGGGATGGATTGGTTGCATACATTATGCTTTTATTGATTGTAGAACCCATAGGGTTAAGTTCCAATTCCCAATTGAATCTATCCTTGAGTGGGAGAGTCATGATGTGGTGGTCAAGGGTAGGTCCATCTCTTGCATTAAGGTCTGTAAATTGATCTCTAAGGGGTGTCTTTACCATCTTGTGAGGGTTAGGGATGTGGAGTCCAAAGTCTTTCCCAGAAAGTCAGTTTTGGTTGTTAATGAGTTCCTTGATGTCTTTCAAAATGACCTTCCTTGTGTTCCTCCCGAAAGGAAAATAGACTATGGTATAGATCTCTTCCCCGACACTCAACATATTTCTACTCCCCCTTACTATATGGCCCCAGTGAAGTTGAAGGAGTTGAAGGAATAATTGAGGGACTTCCTGAAGAAGAGATCTATTAGGCCTAGCCAATCACCTTGGGGTGCACCTGTGTTATTTAGGAAAAAGAAGGATGGGTCCCTTAGAATGTGCATTGACTACTGGCAACTCAATAGGGTCACCATCAAGAATAGGTATCCTCTTCCAAAGATTAATGATTTGTTTGACCAATTGCAAGGGGGCTAGCCATTTCTCTAAGATTGATCTTTGATCCGGGTATCATCAAGTAAAGGTAAGGGAGTGTGATATATCCAAGATGGCCTTCTAGACTAGATATAGGCATAATGAGTTTGTTGTGATGTCTTTTGAGTTTACCAATACACCGGTGATCTTCATGGACCTTATGAATAGGGTCTTCAAATGCTACCTCGATTCGTTTATTATGGTATTTACTGATGATATTTTGATATATTCTCATGATGATGAGGAGCATATGGCTCATTTGAGGGTTGTGTTGCAAAGATTGAGAGAGGAAAGGCTATATGCTAAATATAAAAAGAGTAATTTTTTGTTGAAGGAGGTTACCTTCCTAGGACATGTGGTGTCGGGGAATGGCATTAAGGTGGATCTTAAGAAGACTGATGTGATTTAAAATTGGCCTAGAACATTGAGCCCATCGGATATTAATTGTTTCTTCGGCTTAGCAGGGTTTTAACGGAGATTTGTGAATGGGTTCTTTTCTATTTCTTCCCCTATGACAAAATTGACTCAAAAGAAGGCCAAGTTTATGTAGATCGATGAGTATGAGGGGAGCTTCTAAACTTTGAAAGATAAGCTTGTGGCCGCTCCTATATTGTCACTATCGGATGGGCTAAAGAGATTTGTTGTGTATTGTGATGCTCCTAGAGTTGGGTTGGGTTGGGTTGGGTTCTAATGCAAAATGGTAAGGTCATAGCCTATGCTTATAGGAAACACAAAGTGCATGAAAAGAACTACCCTAACCATGATCTTGAACTAGCCGTCGTGGTATTTGCATTAAAGATTTGGTGTCATTACATGTATGGGGTGCATATTGATGTGTTCAACAATCATAATAGCTTTCAATATGTCTTCACTAGAAAAGATCTTAAATTGAGGCAAAGGAGATGGTTAGAACTTCATAAGGACTATGATGTGAGTGTGCATTACCATCCAGGTAAGTCCAATATGTGGAAAATTCTTTGAGTAGGGTATCTCTGGGTAGCCTAGCTCATGTTGATAGTGGTGATAGGGAGTTTTCTAGGGAGGTCCATCGTTTGGCTAGATTAGGAGTTAGGATAGGGGAAGTGGATAATTGTGGTACTGTTGTTGTTGATGGTTCTAAATCCTCATTGGTTGAGGAGGTGAAAGCTAAACAAGATCTTGACCCCTCCTTGTTAGAACTAAAGGCCTTGGTGAAAGAGGACAAGGTAAAGGTTTTATGCAAAGGGGGAGATGGTGCTCTTATCTATTAAGGTAAGTTGTGTGTACCTCATGTTGATGGATTGATATAAAAGATCCTTGATAAGGACCATAATTCTTCTTACTATATCTATCCCCGGTTCCACTAAAATGTATGCAGATTAGCGGGAGGTGTAATAGTGGGGAGACATAAAAGAGGACATTGCCAAATTTGTTTTCGGTTGTCATAGTTGTCAATAAGTCAAAGCCGAATATCAAAGCCCGGGTAGCCTAACCCAAGACATAGAGATTCATACTTGAAAGTGGGAGGTGGTTAATATGGATTTTGTGGTTGGGTTGCCCAAGACTAGAAAGGGTTTTGACTCCATTTGGGTTGTGGTGATGGGATAACGAAATCATCTCACTTTCTAATGGTTAAGACCACATATGGAGCTGAAGAGTATGCAATGTTGTACATCCATGACTTGGTGAGGTTGCATGGGGTTCCTTTTTCCATCATATAGGATTGTGGAGCTCAATTTACTTCACATTTTTGAGATTTTTCCAAAAGGGTCTTCGTTCTAAAGTTAAGTTTTCTACGGCCTTCAACCTTCAAATGGATGGCAAAGTTGAAAGGATCATCCAATCCCTTGAGTATATGCTTAGAGCTTGTGCATTGAAGCTTAAAGGTAGTTAGGATGATCATCTACCATTAATTGAGTTTGCCTACAATAATAGCTGCCATTCTAGCATTTGTATGGCTCCTTTTGATGCTCTCTATGTTATGCATTGTAGATCAGCGATTGGGTGATTTGAAGTTGGTGAGGTGGCTTTGTTAGGACCAGATCTAGTTATGTAGGCTCTAGAGAAGCTTATAATGATTAGGCAAAGATTGAAGATGGCCTAAAGCTTTCAAAACTCTTATGCCTATGTGAGGATAAGGGAGATTGAATTCAAAGTTGATGATTGGGTTTATTTGAAGGTGTCACCCATGAAGGGTGTGGTCCATTTTTGTAAGAAGGGAAAGTTGAGCCCTAGATACATGGTCCCTTATAGGGTGATGATAAGGATCGGTAAGGTGGCCTACGAGTTAGATTTGCCTAGAGAAATGGAATTGGTTCATCCAGTCTTTCATGTGTCTATGTTGAGGAAGTGTATACGTAATCCCAATGCTATTGTGCCTCTTAATGTTTTAGGGGTAGTTGAAGACAACATAACTTATGAAGAGGTTCCAGTTCAGATTTTGGATAGGCACGTGAAGAGATTGAGGAACAAGACTGTGGCTTCAATTAAGGTCCTTTGGAGCAATCCACAAGTCGAAAATGCTACATGTGAGGCCAAAGTGGACCTGCAAAAGCAATATCTTTATCTTTTTCACTCCACTCAAGCCTAAGGTTTCACTCTAAGTCCTCTATGTGATTTCAAGTCTAAGTTAAGCCTATGACATATGCATATATTCATGTTTAAATCGATAAGTTCATGATGATTTTACTCTTATATTGAGATTTTTGAAATGATGTTTAAGTGTATTGTTGCATCCTTATGTGGGATGAAATTCGTCATGTTTACATCTCTCTTATAGATCTCTTTAACAATCGAAGACAAATATTCCCAAGGGAGAGATATTGTAAGGACCCTAAAAAGTGCCAAAAATATGCCTCGAAAGTGCCCGAAAAAATAATTTCCATATATCATAAAATTTGTCCGCGACATTAAAAATCCAACTTCATCTTATTGTTCAGGGGGTCAAATTGAGTGAAAAATGGGTCTAACCTCAATTTAAGAGCAATCGATTAGCAATTTCAATTTTCCAAAAATGCAAATACCAGTGAGGTTTTCACAACGCGCCAAGGGCGCGCCTCAGTGTAACTTTTTGTCCATTTTTAACTTCGATCCAAGACTTTTAAGTCTTAGGCCTAAGTGTTTCCAAGCATGAAAGTACCTATACTTAGCCATTTTTCACTCTTATATCATTCTAAATATTTTCCAGTATTCATTCAAATACTTAGCCAAATGTTTTCCTCCTAAATGCAAATCTCAAAACTCATCTGGATCTAAGGATTTCCTCTCATGCTTCAAGTCTCCATTTCCAATCTTCATCAAGTTCATATCCAAAGCTAAGGTATGTGGGTTTCTTTCATGGGTTCCTTTCACTTATGATACCCAAGCTCCCTTTTACTCTAAATTGCATGATTTAAAGTTGTTTTACTAATGGGTCTTACTTATTATGAAATTCACTCCAAACTATGCTCGGGTCTACAAAATTGTGACTGTTTTACTATGTTTTGGACTATAAATCTAAGATTTAGTGTGAGATTTGACGAAGGTTTTTGATGTATATTGTTTGAAATATTATCAAGTATCTATTGATGGTTTTACATTGAATTTTCTAGCATAATAACACTGTTGAATTGCATGATTTTACATTAACATTACAAACCCTCTAAGTGTTTGATAAAATATCAGGTTATGGTTTCTTAAGTAATTGAAGGTCTTATGTATGTCTTAT
The DNA here is from genome assembly GCA_025642045.1 of Solanum sejunctum. Taxonomy (NCBI): domain Eukaryota; kingdom Viridiplantae; phylum Streptophyta; class Magnoliopsida; order Solanales; family Solanaceae; genus Solanum; species Solanum sejunctum. The sequence continues at coordinate 11,442 of JAOTQJ010098839.1, forward strand.
GAGTTGAATGACTATACAATGATGAAATTATGATGGAATGATGATGGAATGATGATGAAATGATAATGAAAAGGAACATATGTATATGATGATGAAAGGAGTGTGTGTGTGTGTGTATGTGTATTGGGGGATGACCATGTTAGGACCCGCAACATAATTTTAACCCCGAACGTCCTCAATTAGTTCGATTTAATAAAGTATTGGG
>JAOTQJ010098850.1:0-11645 GCA_025642045.1 Solanum sejunctum
CCTAGTTAGCCCATTGCTCAATTAGGTCCCCAAACTTTTCTATTTTAATCCAATTGAGGACTTCCGACTCCAACTTAAAAAAAAATGTACGCTCTAATTATAATTAAACACTGCGAACTTACGAAATTTAAAAATACGCCATATTCGACAACTTTTCCAATTAAACGATTTACTTCGATAGAATTAATTACGGGATCTAACAAGAAAGTGCACATATTATATTTGATGAGGCCAGTCCAGGGGCCGAGAAAGTTTTGTAGGAATAGGCACAAAGGCCAGAAGCAACTGAAAGCAGGAAAGAGTAAGATGATGAGGATAACAGGGAGCAAGCCAGTGGATCAGGTCCCCTGACTCAAGGTAATGTGGAGAGAGAGGCACCTTTTGTGGCTGCCCCTAAAAATGAAGATAGTGGATTTGTTACATCTCACCTGGCTGGAGCTAGTTCCTTAAACACAATAAGTAATAATCCAATGCCTGAGGACCCAAGACATAACTAGAAGTATTAAAGGTCTTATTTCTTGAAAACCTGCTGACCCCTCTGGACTCAGGGATATCCAACAAATCAAAGCTCAGGAATGTGTGTGCCTTCTCTGCATATGTGTCCTTGGTTGAACCAAAAAATGTCAAAAAACATTTTTGGATGAAGAATGGATATCTGCTATGTAGGAAGAACTCCTACAATTTGAGTGAAGCAAGGTGTGGCACCTAGTTCCCCCTTATGAACATCGAACCTTCATTAGACAAAATGGGCATTCAGGAATAAGCTAGATGAATAAGGGATGGTTACTAGAAATAAAGCTAGATTAGTGGTGCAAGGGTATAATCAAGAGAAAGGAATTGACTATGATGAGACTTTTGCCCCTATTGCCCACATTGAGCCCATTCGAATGCTCATAGTATTTGCTGCTCACATGAAATTTAAGCTATATCAAACAGATGTTAAAAGTGTATTCCTCAATTGGTATTTGTAAGAGGAAAGTCTATGTAAGGCTACCACTTGGCTTCGAAGACCATGAGCATCCAGACTATATGTACAAGCTAGACAAAGCTCTATATGGACTAGAACAGGCACCTAGAGCCTGGTATGATCGACTTTCCAACTTTCTTTTAAGTCATGGTTACTCGAAAGGAAAGATTGATAATACACTATTCTTGAGGTAAAAGGGTGCCCATCCACTCATTGTTCAGGTCTTCGATGACGTCATCTTTGGAGAAACGAAAGTAGTTCTAGGGGAAGAATTTACAAAACTCATGGGAAATGAGTTCGAGATGAGAATGATGGGAGAAATGAATTTATTCTGAGGACTTCAAATACATTAGGGACAAATGGATACATCTATGCATCAGCAGAAGTACATTAAGGAGCTAATCACTAAGTTTGGGATGTAGGATGCCAAAGTCGGTGACACTGCCATGGCAACCACTATAAGGTTTGACAGAGATGAAGTAGGGGTTGGAGTTGATGAAACCAAGTACAGAGGAATGATTGGGTCACTCTTGTACTTGACAACTAGTAGACCTGATATTGTGTTCAGTGTGGGGATATGTTTAAGGTTTCAATAAAAGCCCAAGGAATCACATCTCTAGGCTATCAAACAAATTCTGTGCTACCTAAAACGATCTATGAACCTGGTCCTCTGGTACTATGTTGGCTCTTGATTCGATCTAGTAGGCTTTGCTAATGCTGATTTGCCGTATACTCAGTAGGCAAGAAGAGCACCTCAAGAATAGCACACTTCTTGGGACCTTGTCTGGTCTCTTGGGCTACCAAGAAATAGAATTTTTTTTGCTCTATTGACTGCTGAAGCTGAATAAATTGCTACGACCACCTATTGTACTTCACTCATATAGATTAAGCAGCAGCTTGTAGATTTTGGGATCCAAGTTGACCACATCGCTATTATGTGTGATAACATAAACATAGTAAATATCATAAAGAATCTAGTCTAGCACAAGCGTACTAAGCATATTGATATGAGGCATCACTTCTTAAGGGACAATGTAGAGAAGGGGTTTATTGAAATGGTTTTTTGTAAAACTAAGTACAAGGTTACCGACATCTTTACCAAGGCTCTAAGCAAGGAGCACATTGAGCAGAATCATCTTCATCTGGGACTAATTAAGGATTCTTGACTTTCTATTTTTGCTTCTTAATTTGTACTTCAAGTACTATATAGATCTACTAACTCAAACAAATTTGCAGGTATCCTTCTCAGAAATATGCACCTGGAAACACAAGGTGGGAACTGCTGATATTACTCTTAGTGTCCATCGCTGAAATAAGGTATCAAGTCAGGGGAAACTGGTTCTCATATGCTAACTTACCAGATACTCCCTTGCCCCATGACTTCCACTGTCTGAATGAATACATGCCTTGTGAAAAGTTGTCTGTAGTCTATACCTGAACCCGGTTCTCTTTATCTGTTTCTTCATTTGGCGAGAAAGGGTTATGCTTTAAAAAGGTAATGATCACCATTTCTTGGGATCTCAAGCGCCTGGCCAGTTGCAGTTTGTCAGACCACATCTTTTCAATCAAATCTGGATGCCTCTTCCAACTCCCTATATACCTTTCTATATTCCCACCCGTGTGCCTAAAAGCATTCAGTATCTACTTTGTTTTCAAACTTCAAAAAGCAAAACCCTTCTTCAAGAAAAGAACTCTGTATCAATGGCATCTCTTATTTCTTACTCTAACATTGACTCAAATACCACTGTCCTCTCTCCACCATAGGACCTCTCACAAGGAGAATTCCAATTGTCACCCTCCACCTATAACCAGTCACTACCATCGTTCTCGCCATCAGCTACCACAAATGAACCTTTTCGCTTTTCTGTATCACTGTCTTCGGACCTGCCCTACTATCAACCATACTATTCTCTGTCCAAATCCTACCGATCGGATGCTGATCTGTCCATTCCTGACCCTAAACCTTCTAGTCGATGCCTCATTGATGAAGCTTGGTTTTCCTCTATTGACAGCCCCCAATTCTGGTTATGTCACCTCCTCATGGCGCCTCTCTATCTCCAATTTCTCTTGCATCTATGGTGATTGCCTTTATACTAGAGCATTAGGACTCCCAGGATGACATTCCCTTAGCCCAAGTCCACCGCGATTTCCTTCACCGTCGGGTCCCTTTGCTTTCTTCTCTATAGCCCATTGCTCCTCGCACTGGTAGTCCTATCACAAGGAGAAAATGATGCGTGTTTCACTCAAATAGCTCTTTTTCCAGTTGCAAAAAGGCACACTCAGGTAAGTCTTCTATCTCTCAATCCGCTGCCCAGGTCTCTTCCTCTCCCAAAGGGACCCTTGCACCTGGTTCCTACTACTCCACCCAGGGTGAAGAAACATGTGAGGAACTTCAATGAAGTGGGGAAAAAACTTTATTTTAGCTCTATGACTGCATTGAGGGGCAAGGTTATCTACCCTGAGGTCTGTACTTATCTAGTGGTCGCACAACTATGTGACAAATTGGCCTCCCAAAGGTGGATAAATCTTTTCTTTGATACTGAGATCCCTGTGTTTGTGTCTGAGATAATATACTTTTATGTAAAACTGGCTGTTGTTAAGGGGGATGTGGCTACCTCGAGGTTGTATGAGCTAGATATTGTGTTTGATAAGGAGAAACCAGAGAAGATACTGCAAATACCTTCGATAGGGATGGTTGAGTATATGTGGTTGGAGAATGTTGGGTGTGTTTTGATCTCCTATTTTACTTATGGGCGGGTTATTAATGTGCCTAGGAAGGTGTCTAAGGTGAAGATGCCTCCATATTTGAAGCTCTTTTTTGAGGTGGTGTAATAAGGGGGTGTTGCCCAGGGGTGAGCGCAAGCATGAAGCAACATATCATGATGTGGGGATTGAACAAGCCATATACATGTAGGAACCTATGGATTGGCCTGCTTTGATTCTGTGTCATGTGGTTTGCATTGTTGATCCTACAGAGGGTCCCCATCAGCTCCCCTATGGTAATCTGCTGATCAATATCTTCAGGGCATTTCAGGTTCCACTTGGGGCAGGGAGGACTATAACCAAGAAATACATGATTGATCTCCACATTGCCATTGAGTGTAAATGTGCTCCTCCTGTTGTCGGTGCTATTGCACCTGCTCTACCGAAGTCTACAGGCACTATCACTTAGATAATGAGACAACTTTGGAAGGCTCAAGCTGAGCAGGCTTGTCTTCAAGCCCAGGTTGGTAATCTTCAGGGTCAGCTTGGAGACTCTCAGGCGAAAGTCGCTAGCCTCAAGGACCAGCTCCTCCAGCAGTAGGTGGATCACAATAAGTGGGTGGACTCCCTCTTTAGGTTGCTAGGCACAGGCCTCTTATCCCTTCACCCTTAGTACTCATAGTCCTTTGTTGTCCTTTCTTTTGGTTTGCACTACAGATAATTTATTTTGGCTTGTATAATATTTTGTGTGGATGTTTGTGCAGGCACTAGTGCTTTCTTGTTATTTTTTTACTATAGATATCATATTCTGCTTTGTCTTGCTATATTACTTTGTGCTATATGGACGGCTAATATCCTCCATTCCAATATGTTCTGTCTGATGTTGTTCCTGGTTTTTGGTGTCTGTACTAATGTTCTTGGTACTTGGTTTGTGCTAATGCTTGTTGTCTTTTTGAGATGTCGAAAGGGTAAGTTATTTTGCAGGAACTCATGTATACACATAGGTTTGCCATCATCAAAAAGGGAAAATTTGTTAGGATCTTTGCAGGTATGACTATGTTGTTTTGATGATAACAAATGGAACCAGTAACAACATGACAAGGAACCAGGTCCTATATATCTGCACCAATGGAGCCAAGCAGAATCCTAGTCAGAGTAGCATTGCTATTTATGGAAACCGAATCAAGATGAGATTTGGCGAAGATAGCAGCTTAGGAAAATGACTCCTTTATGAAAAAGAATCATGTGCGCTACTCAAGAAAGGAGTCCTATATGGAAGGTCTTTAGGTTTCAGTATAAATACAATCATCAATCCTAGAAGACACAACTTTTGCAATCTGAAATCGGCGAAAGCATTCAAGAAAGAGCATGGGCACTTGGCGAGAGCACTCAAGCAAGATCTAGAGTAAGGTTTTCTTGATTGTTCAAGTCTATTTGACAATGTTCTTAGAATCTTTGTTTAGGGACAAACATTGTAAGAAGTTGTTTTTTCTTTGAGTGAGTTGTAATTGAGAGTGGGTTTGACTCTCAATAGTTGAGTTTGTTGAGTGAGTTGTAAGTTGACTTTACTCGTTTAAAGTTAGTGAAGTTGTTGAAATCCTACTAGTGTAGGTAGTGGTTGTTCTCCCTTGAGCAAAGAGTTTTTCAACTATAAGTTGCGTGTTAACTTTACTGCTTTCTGTGTGCGCGTTGATACTGCTTGTTGAACCTAGTTCACTAGCAGTTTAGGGGTACAAATCCTTTCACATTCAGTTTTATCTCATGGGATATTAAAAAAAATCATTTTATGATATATTAATATCTTTTATGATATTCTGATGTAGGCTGACTACTCTATGATTATCGATATTCATAGTCTTTTTAATTTAAAAGTATAATGTAAAAATTAGCCATATAAAAAAATATGTTTTAATGGAGACAATCCAGCACTGGAAATTATTGGACTCTACATAATTTTTGTCATAGTTGTTCAACACAAACATATGAAATAACTTTTGAACCAAGTATAAAGGATATTGCCTATATTTGGATCATTTCAAGTTCCATCAAGCTATAGAACTTAATGCTACCATAGTCATCTTCCAAATATCAAAATCAATCAGAATATCCTCAATCAAACATTCAAAAGCAATAGTCAACTACTTGAAAATGGTGCAAAGGGGGATAAAACGTTAGGTACTATCTATTTTTTGTAAGTTCTACAACAATATCAATTTTTATATTAGAAATTGAAGACTTTAATAGTATTTCAAAGACGATAACTTATTTGATAATTTCTATCTTCGAGAGTTATTTAAATTTTTTTAACATAAAAGTCATATAACTAATGATAATTTTCTTAGAATCTCATACAATTTTATTTTATAACAGAAAAGTCACTCAATCACTTGAAGTGATTTTTTTGATAGACATTGTTGACAAGATTTAGTGTTGACAAGATTTTTTTATGACAAATGTTAAAAAAATAAAAGACTATTTATCTAACTGTCTTTCTATAACAAAACAAAGTTAAGTAACATTATCAGATAAATACTATTTATTGAATGACTTTTGTGTTACAAAATAAAGTTGAGAGATTGTCATGATCTGAGTCTACATCTTAATCGAGACACAGTATCTGGGATCATGAGTGATCCTTAGCGAACCTTTGGAATACATATTCAGCACAACATAGAATAATTAAAGTGGAAGCTGAAAATATTTCTTTCAAAGATCGATTAAGAATATAAATTATTTATGATGCTAAAAAGAAAATTAATGTCTGAAACAAACCTCTGACATCTAAATCAAAGAACAAGGCTATCAGGACATGGCCTCCAACTACCAATACTAAACAAATACTAACTAAACTATTTTATAAGCCCTCAAACAAAGAGGAATCACCAACTGCTGACTGAAAATTTGCAATCCTTAATAGTCATGAGTCTGCAAATGGGCACAAATATTTATATCATAAAAGGATACAACACAAACAGAGATATGCATCAGTACATAGAATATACTGAGTATGCAAGGAGCACAAACATACTCAAATAAAATAATATAAGTTTAAATTTTGTACACCATCAGTGTATAAGTTTTTTACCCCATCAGATAATTTTAAAGATAAATATAGTAACTTTATTAAGTAATTGATAATATATTTTTTAAATATATAATTATTAGTTATGGTGAAATATAATTAAGGAAAGTTGAGTCCTCTTTATGCTCAAGCTATATTAATTGATTGTTATCTTCCTAATCAATTTTCTTTCCTTTTCTAACTCATAATTTTTTTGATGAATTTTTCTAAATATCATATCGAAATCAAAACTAGTTCATTCATGCACAAATAATTTCTTAATTGTCTTTGATTTTTTCTTCTAAAATTATGTCAAGTCATAAGGAGGACAAACAACCAGAAGATCTATTAAAAAAAAAAAAGGCAACAACTTATTTTTTTTACTCGTTATATTGTCATATTTCAAATAGTTTAAAGATTCGAAAATTGATAACAATATAATCACTAATAAGAATACAATCATTATTCTTGAAAAAACTGAAAAACAACTTGAAAATATGATTTAACTGAAAATGATTAAAAGATTAATACAATTGAAGAAGGCACAAAAATTGAAGAAATAAAATAAGAACATAATATCAATACAAGAGATGGTGGGACAATTAGCTTCAAGTTTATTGATAAAATCTAATTATTTGGTTATTCACCATTTGAGATTTCTAGAGATTGATTAAAAGAGATCATGCAACAGTGAGTAATTTATAATACAAGTGTTAATTGAGAGATTGAGGAAGACAAGGAACTTTGAAGAGGAAAGAGAGAAAACAAAACAAATATTATTTATAGAATAAAAATTAATTAGAAATAAGTTATTAATCTAATATAGTAGATCAATATTACCTGATGGTGTATAAAATTGATGCATTGGTGCATAAAATTTAAACTTAAAATAATATATGAGTGAATAATGACAAAAGTAAATAAATCACACTTATAGTAAAAAGGACTGGGAAAAAAATATTTGTATACTATATGCATAAGTTTAAAGTTAGCAGAACTACATAATCATATTCATAAAATAACATTCTTAGTCTAAACCATAGTGACTTGAGAGCATATCATAAAAAGATGATGTGATAACCCTTAAGGTTTATTTTTGTATTTTTAATCTAAAAATTATTTTGCCCTTCCTGAAAGTTGCTTTGAGTCATGTTTGGATGAGTTGACAAGTCAAATTTCAAAAATCTAGTGAAAAATGGAATTTTGCTAAAGAAAGAGTTTCAAAAGCTTAAGTTGAAAAATTTTGAGTTTTGAGGTCATCTTGAGTTTTGGATGTCAGAATGCAATTCTGTTGATTCCGTCAGCTTTGGAATGCAAAATTTGGTCTAGGAGAACTTGCGAAATTAAATTTGGAGTTAAAACAAACATTTTGGACCCAAAGTTGTGATTCTTAGGTGAATTTGAATCCTAGTTTGACTTTGGTCAACATTCGGAGCTCGAAAGCTCTAATCGAAATTCCAACAGTTCCAGTGGTTTGGATGGTTAAACTAACGCTACAAGTGGTCTCGTTGTAATTTTTAGAGTTTTGAGGTTATTTCGGATATTTGAGTTTTTAACTAGTTTAAATAAGATTTTTCAGGTTCGGGGTCGAGGAGACCTTTGAATCAAATTTTAATAATTCCATTGAATGTGAAATGTCATTTTGGTAGGATTTTGTGTTTAGTTTGAGTGTTTTGGATTTTGAACGAATCCTGAGGGTCCATTTCATGTTTTGAAATAGTTGAGATTCACTGATATTTGGTGCGCCCATTTTGAACTTTGCGTTTGGGAGGCCTAGCTTAAATGACCTCCGTGTTTGCAAAGCCTCCATCCGCATTCGTGTAGCCTTTTGAGGGAGTACTCTACATTTACAGATCGAGTCCCCACATTTGTGGAGGCATGAGGGGAATTATGCTCTATGTTCACGGACCCTTCTCTATGTTTGTAGAGTACAATGTTTATCTGATCAGTTTTAGTTTTAAAAGTGACTGGTCTTACCATTTTTCACTATTTTAAAGCTTCAAGCTCGGTTTTAGACTATCTCTTCAAGGTTTTTCGAGACAAGACTATTGGATAACGTATTTTACTCCATTTTTTTCTTTTCGCATAAATTAATTTATGACTTTAACTTGAAATTAGAAACTTTTAATGGGAGAAATTAGAGTACTTTCGAGTATTGATTTTTGATTAGAAAATTGGAATTATGGAATTTTAACTCCATTTTAAAAATGATTTTCATCATTGAAATGCTTATTACGTGGAGAATATTTTCATGTATTAATTTTCAGATTTTGAGAACTATTTCTGGCATGAGATTTTTTTTATCATTTTGCTCTTTTCACCTAAATTTTTTAATTTTAATGTCATTAGCTTCGTATTGAGATTGTGAATCCCTATTTGATTAGATTGTGATGTTTGTGGTGCAAATTCGAGGGTAAAAGCTATAATAATTGTGTGATTTTGCTACTAGTTGAGGCAAGTTTATTCCTAAATCTTGTTAAGTCTATTTGAACACTATATTTCCTATGCTTGTGGCTTAAAATAATTGGTTGATTGTTGTTGATTGTATTGTACTAGGCAAATTGTGAAAATGTGGTCAAATTGTGAAATTCATTTATGACTTGAAAGTGAAATATTGAGATTTATATGTGTTTACTTATGTTTTGATATTAAGAACCTCTTGTGATATGAAAATGTGAATTGTGGATCCTATTATAATTGATCATGGTTGGTATTGGAAATACTATTGTTGAGTTTTACTTGTAGGTTAGAGCATTGATTATAGGCTTAAATAGACTCTTCATTTGCCTTATTATTGTGATATTTAATTTGAGATGATGCATTTCTTATGGAGTGAACTCTTGCTTGCACTCATCATTATTGTATCACATATATATGTTCTTGATGTGCATTGTGATCGAGCTCTACTGATAAAACACTGATGGAAAATATGGAACGAGTCATACAAGCCATGACATGTAACACAAATGAGAAATAGGGGATGGGCCACACGAGCCATGGCATAAAAAACAAATGAGAAATATGGGATGGGCACAGGGGACATGGCATGTCACATTGATTATATATTAGGGTTGGTCCTCATGCTCCGGGGCAGGTACATGGATAGATATGTTTTCCATGGGTTTCGAACTTATTATATCAGTAGATGTGTATCATAGGACAAACATGCATCATAATTACTTAATATTGCATTTACATCATTTCATTTATTCTACTACATATCATATCATTTTACCTTGTGTTTATGACTTGATTCAGTTGTTGAGTATGATTTATGAGATGATTATGCTTGGATTGTACTTGTTGAGTATCTAAAACTATCTGAAGGTATTTGTTATATGACCAAGCTATATATTGAAATATGATTGTATATGTTGAGACACAAAGTGCCACATTGGTAGTTAATAGGATGGGTAGTCTCCTTATAAGGTTTAGGAAATCCTCTTCCCTTTGAGATAACTTTTGGGGTGTGAGTTAGGTCTAAGCCCTTCTTTAACATGGTATCAGAGCAGGGCCCATCTCATCCAATAATGGGCCCCAAAAAAATGTCCACGCACCAAATGCTAAGTACTGGGCGTAAGGGGGGGTTGATACACAAAGTCCCACATTGGTGGTTAATAGGATGGGTGGTCTCCTTATAAGGTTTAGGCAATCCTCCTCACTTTCAGCTAGCTTTTGAGGTGTGAGTTGATGAATAGGGATAAAGGTCACCTCGGCTATTACACCTCATTATTGGCCTCCCCGTCTAATAATCATTTATAGAAAACCCAAAAGGATCAAACTCAACTGACACAGAATTATCAGTAGTAAATTTTCTAATAGAAATCAAATTTTTAATAAATTTGGGAGATGTAGAACATTTTTCAAGGAATGGGATTGACATGAGAAAGATAGATTAGATTGACCATAACCAAGAATTGGAATAGTGTAACTATTACCAACAATAATATTATGATTAGGATGATTGCTCAAATTAAAATAAGACAAGAGATTATGGGTAGAGGAAGTCATATGAGACGTTGCACCGGTATCTATGTACCAAGCCGAATCAGGTTACTGCAGAGACATAGTGTGCATTGCGGCTTCAATGTCTGTGAGAGTATATGAACTAAACTGCCCAAAAGAAGGAGGAGGAGCCTACTACACAACAACCTACTGTTGTTGCGGTCGTGGGCCCAATAAACTGGCCTGCCTTGTGGAAGGGGGCCTAGCCCACCCTTGAATGGGATAAGGGTAGGGAGGTAGGGTCCAAGGCCACCCCAAGGATACTGCTGCCATTGTGGGAGTTGTGCTGACTGTCCACCCAAGCCAGAGCATACACTCGTCTAACCACCTTTGCCACCACCGGAAACTGAGTTGTCGCGACCACTACCAGTAGTTTGCCGACCACCGCTATTTTTTCGGCCATCAGAGTTCGAACCACCACTGTTTTTTCTTTTTCGAACCACCTAATTTCTCAGAAGTACCCCAACCATCATCATGTGTTGTGGCCATTAAAATGGATTCCATGGCTGCTTCCTTGGCCATGCCGACCTTTTCTAGGGTCAACATCGATCGAGCCTTATAGAAAGGGGGTAGAGGATTACTTTGCCTAATTAAAGTGCCTACACCATGGTAAGGCTTGGTGAGTCTACCAACCATTTTCTAAACCATATGACTGTCAGAGAATAGAGCTCTAACATTTTTTAATTGATCCACAAGGGACTCAAGATGTTGGTAGTATGCAGAAGCATTTGGAAAGTCCTCCATAGCAGTAGAAGAGAACTCTTGTTCTAGAGCAACAGTACGGGAATTAATTTTCATCAAATACAAAATGATGACAAATGATGATCTTTCAGGATGATAAGTCATAGCATTTATAGCCCCTATGGTTAGAGGGATACCCTAAGAAGACACAAGGTGTAGACCTTGGTT
>JAOTQJ010098871.1:0-11644 GCA_025642045.1 Solanum sejunctum
ATTAGGGACTCACCTCAATGTTGCAAGCCTTCTTTTCTTCCTCTCCTTCTCTTCTTCTCTTCTTCAAAGAATATATACATATATGTATGCTCACAAGACAAAGAGCAAAATAGTCTTCATTCTTTTGAGCTAAGGGCATATATATAGAAATCCTACTTTTAAAATTTGCACCCTAAGGGCTCCTAGTTAGCCCATTGATCAATTAGATCCCCAAACTTCTCTATTTTAATCCAATTGAGGACTCCCGACTCCAACTTAACATACGCTCCAATTATAATTAAGCATCGCGAACTTACTTAATTTAAAATATGCCATGTTCGCCATAACTTTTCCAATTGAACGATTTACTTCGAGCGAATTAATTACGGGGTCTAACACGATACCATTAAACAACAACAACAACAACAACATACCCAGTAATATCCCACAAGTGGGGTCTGGGGAGGGAAGATTGTACGTAGACCTTACCGCTACTTCAGAGAAGTAGAGAGGCTGTTTCCTAAAACCCTCAAGTCAAAACCCATTAGTAGAAAGGCTAGATATGCCAAACAGTAGTGAAATGAACATGTACAGTAAGAAAACAACATGTACGACTAATAATGCATAACACATGACAATAAGTAACTATGATAAACTAACACTTATACATCACGGATAGACACTATATAAGAAAAATTATGGATTTTAGAATTTTGATACGATTTCTCTAAAATTGGGATTAGACCCATTTCCCACTCAATTTTCTCCCTGATCAAGACTATGATATCATATTTTTTATATCACGCATGGATTTTGAGATATATGGAAATTACAATTTCAGGCATTTCCAAGTCACATTTTTGGGCATTTTTGGTGTCATTTAAATATTTGCCCATTGGAAACATTTGTCCCTAAATGGATAAGAAGCATATATAAGAAGAATAATCACGAAAAAATTAGCTCCAACATAAATGCGTTAATATACTTAATTATTGTGTCAAAGATCACAACATTAGTGTCAAAATGGCCATAAACTTATCAACATAAACATGAATGCTTGCAATGACATAAAGGGCTGACACATGAGGCATGATATCACATAGAAGACTTATAATTAGTACTTAGGCTTGATTAAATTGGGAGTGATAGGGATATAACTTTGGCATGTCTGCCTCATCCTCCCATGTAGCACTTTCGACTTATTGATTCCTCCAAAGGACCTTAATGGACGTCACATCCTTGTTCTTCAATCTCTTCACTTGTCTATCCAAGATCTCTACTTGAACCTCTTTATAAGTCAAGTTGTCTTCAATAACACCCACAACATCAAGAGGCACAAGAGCATTTAGATCATCCATATATTTTCTCAATATAGACACATGGAAGACCGGATGAACCAAATCCATTTCACTAGGCAACGCCAACTCATAAGCCACTTTTCCAATCCTCCTTAACACCCTATAAGGACCCATAAATCTTTGACTCAGTTTAACCTTCTTACCAAAATGAACTACACCCTTCATGGTGAAAACTTCAATTAGACCCAATCACTAATTTTCAAATTCATTCTCCCTTATCCTCACATCAGCATAGGACTTTTGACGACTTTGAGCTATTCTCAACCTCTCCCTAATCAAACTTACCTTCTCCATAGCCTCCATGACAAGATCCAGATGCAACTATTCCATTTCTCCCACTTCAAACAAACCAACTGGTGATCTATAATGCCTACCATAGAGGGTCTCAAAAGGAGCCATACTATACAAGAATGATAGCTATTATTATAGGAAAACTCAATCAATGGAATGTGATCATCCTAAATACCCTTAAACTCCATAACACAAGCTCTAAGCATATACCCAAGATTTTGGATAGTTTTTTTGATTTGGCCATCCATCAGAAAGTGAAAGGCCATATTAAGCTTAACCTTTGTACCGACCTCTAAGGAAGGACCTCCTAAAGTGTAAAGTGAACTGAGCACCACGATCCGATATGATAGACAATGGCACCCCATTCAATCTAACAAACTTATGAATGTATAATTTAGCATAGTCTTCGGCCCCCATAAGTTGTCTTAACCAATAGGAAATGGGTCGACTTTGTCATTCTATCAACCACAACCCAAAAAGACTCAAAACTCTTTCTAGTCTTAGGAAGCCCAACCATAATATCCATCTTTATTTCCTTCCACTTCAAACTAGGAATCTCCATATCTTGGGTTAGACGACCCTGTGTTTAATGTTTGGCTTTGACTTGTTTGCATCTATGGTAATCAAATACAAATTTAGCAGTGTCTTTCTTCTTACCATCCCACCAAAACACATCACTCAAATCTCTATACATCTTTGTAGAACCAGAATGAATTGAATAAGAAGAATTATGAGCCTCAACAAGAATCTTATTTCTCAAATCATCATCCCAAGGCATACACAACCTATCTTGGTATCTAAGGAACCATCTCCCCCTTAGGAGAAAACCTCCACCTTGCCCTCTCTCACCAAGGCTTTCAATTTTAAAAACGAGGGGTCAAATCTTGATTTTATTTTACCCCATCAATCAAGGAGGACTTTGAACCATCAACAACCACAATACCATATTATAAACCTCTTCCAACCTATCTCCCAACCTAGCCAACCAATGGACCTCTCTGGCTGCCTCTTATCCCCCACTATCAAAATGAACTAGGCTACCCATAGACACCATACTCAAAGAATCCGCCACAAAATTAGCCTTATTGGGATTATAATGCACACTAATATCATAATTCTTAAGGAGCTCTAACCACCTTCATTGCCTTAAGTTGAGATCCTTTTCAGTGAACACACGTTGGAGGCTCTTATGATCGGTAAACACATCAAATGCATTCTATACAATTAATAATGCCAAATATTAAAAGAAAATACTATGACGACCAATTCAATATCATGCACCTTAAGTTGTCTAGAAGCATACGCTATCATCTTACCATTTTGCATGAAAACACAACCCAAACCAATCTGGGAGGCATCCCGATATACAATAAACCCTTCCAACCCTTTCGGTGGAGGCAAGATAGGAGTGAAGATAAGCTTATCTTTCAAGGTTTGGAAACTCTTTTCATACTCTTCGGTCTACATAAACTTAGACTTCTTTTGGGTCAACTTAGTCATGGGAGAAGAAATATAAGAGAACCCATTCATAAACCTCTGGTAATTTTTGCAACATCATACTCAAATGACTCATATGCTCCTCCTCACTATGAGAGTAGATCAAAATATCATCAATGAAAACCACCACAAACAAATAAAAGTAGGGTTTAAAGGTCCTATTCATAAGATCTATGAAGATAGTCGGTGTATTATTCAACCTAAAAGACATAACAACAAATTCATAATGCCCATACTTAGTCCAGAAGACTGTCTTAGGAATGTCACACTCCCTCACCTTCACCTGATCATACTCAGACCAAAGATCAATCTTAACAAAGTCACTAGCTCCTTGTCAAACAAATCATCAATCCTTTGTAGAGGATATTTATTCTTTATCGTGACCCTATTAAGTTATCGGTAGTCAATGTATATTATAAGAGACCCATCCTTCTTCTTCAAAAAAAACACCAGTACACCCCAAGGTAATTGGCTAGCCCTAACAAGACCTTTCTCCAATAAGTCCATTAATTGTTCCTTCAACTCTTTTAACTCAGTCGAAGCCATATGGTAAGGGAGAATAGAAATGGTTTGAGTATTGAGAAGGAGGTTTATATCAAAATCTATTTCTCTTTTGGGAGGAAAATTGGGAAGGTCATTAGGAAAGATATCAAGGAACTTATTACCACCGGAACCGACTCTATTGGAAGAATTTTGGACTCAACATCCCTAAGCCTCACAAGATGATAGAGACACCCCTTAGAGATCAACTTTAGGGCTTTAATGCAATAGATATACCTACCCTTGGCCACTACATCATGACTCAAGCACTCAAGGATGAGTTCATTTGGGAATTTGAACTTGACTCTACAAGTTCTACAGTCAATAGAGGCATAATATGCATGCAACCAATCCATCCCAAGAATAAAACTAAAATCCACCATATCCAACTCAACAAGAAAGGTAATATTTTATGCAAGATGCCAATGGGACAATTTCTGTAGATAGTTTTAGCAATAATAAATACACCAATGGGTGTAGACATCTCATAAGACTCACATCACAACTCGAGCTCAACATGAATCTTTTTAGCAACAAAAGGTGTAACAAAAGAAAGAGTGGCACCTAAGTCTATCGATGCATACACATCAAAATACATTTAACATGACTGTAATGACATTGGGAACCTCATGAACCCTTTATCGCCATTGGAGTACATAGAACCTATTATGTCTTGGGGCACTACCTTGTTGACAACCTATCCCCAAAGCTACCACATTATCTCCCCAAAATTAAGTATGAATATCCTTATGGTTGTTGCGATTACATAGACAATCAATAATCTTATGTCATACTTCTGCATAACCAAAACAAGCATTGGTATATCTCAAGCATGGGCCACCATAACCTCTATCACACTTTGGACACATAGCATTAGGAATCACACCGCCATCACCTTGGGCCCTTGGATAGTCATTGGCAAACTTCCTATTAGGAGCATGTAAGGAACCTTGGCCTTGACGAAACCGTCCACCTTTGTGACTTTGGAACTTACAATCAAAACAGGTCATCATGGCCTCATTACTCCTCCTCTTTCTAAATTTCACCCCCTCCAATTCTTAGGCATAAGTCATCAAGCGGGAAAAATCCAAGTCACTTATCAACATGATGGTATGACATCTTCACTTGCCAAATTAGATACACCAATCACAAACTTATTTATTCAAGACCTCGAGTCGGCCACCAATTGTGGAGCATATTTTGAGAGGTTGTTGAACTTGAGGTCATACTTCCACACACTCATAGGTCCTTGCTTCAAATTCATGAACTTAATTATTTTGGCCTACCTAAGCTCAAAAGGAAAGAACCAGTTGAGGAAGGCCGCCTTAAGCTCCTCCCATAAAACCATATTGTTGTTCCCCCTATCCTCCTTCCATTGAGTGTACCATATTTGGGCCACCCCCTTGAGTTGGTAGGCCACTAACTTCACCGTCTCTTCCAACCTCATACCCATGATAGCCAACTCTTTGTATATATCACAATAAACTCTTGAGGATCCTCATTCACCTTAAACCCATTGAATTCCGGTGGGTTCATCCTCATAAAGTCTCTCACCTGAGATGCCAGTGTAGGAGCATGAGGGGGCTTGGGCCCCTTGATTATCTTGGTTAGCCACAACTTAAGCTACAAAGGTTAGAGCATCCCAGAGCTCTCCATTAGCCGATTGTTCCTCGGGTGTATGGTCTCTTCTTCCTCTTGGTGTTAGGCATGATCTAATATATCAAAGAATATTCATTAGAGAGGGAACCATACCTAACTTCAATAGCATGACATAGAGTAAGAAGAAGGAAACTATTTCCTAAAATGTCTCATAGCCTCTTTCTCATAGTTGTGGTGCACAACACAACCATGAATAAGACTGAAATCAACGCGATGTTGGATGTCGAGGACCATTAACAACCTAGTGCTTCAATACCAATTTTTTCACAACCCAAGCTTAGGGCCTAGATACAACGAATAGGGAACTCGAAGGAGACCCCAATCAAGCGTCTTAACATATCATTATACATGCTTGATCGCGAAAGCAATAAAATAACAACAATAGATAGAAAAGGGGGTAATAAGGGCTAAGGGGCATCTTTCAGGTCATAAACATCAAAGAGTCAAAAGAATCAAAGCTCATATAATCATTACGTAATTTGTGCAATAACACCTCTAAACGTAGAACTTAGCAGGGCCCAAGACAAGCAACCGGGTTCACCCTTATAGTCAATGCCTACAATAAAAGAAAGGAGAGTCTTTATACATAGCATAAGATCAAACATTATCCCCAAAGTTGAGACTCACCAACTTTGTTTGAGAGTAATCATACTAGCCACATGGTTGAGGAGGACGATCAAGTGGAGCTCCGATCGTTACATGGTAACATCATGTAGGTATAGAGTATATGTTAGTACATTTGAATATACTAAGTATATAGGATAACATACAACAAGATATAGGCAACATAATCAAAATTCATAATTATGCAGTAAATTAGTATATAGTAATATGGCATGCATGAATGATGCTTGAAGTAAAACATGCTTACATAGAACATATTATATGTGTAGTAGGAGACCATCATCATAGAACAACCAAATTAGTACTTGGAATCCAAGGTACGCCACACCTTAGTAGTTATTGAGGTACCAACCCCTCAATTGGTTAATGGACATGACCACCCTTCGCCGGAAGTGATTGAGGTACCAACCCCTCAATTGGTTGGTGGCTTACCACCCCCATCCGTGGCGATTGAGGAATCACACCTCTAATAGTTATAGTCAACATACAAAACAATACAAAACTATCATGAAATCAACACATACACATCATCCGTTCATCATCATAAAGTCACTTAACTCATATGCCAACCATTAGGCCTTTAATAACTCAAGAAACATAAAAATGGACATTTTATCAAACATTTGGTGGGCGTATAATGCTAGTGTAAAACCATGCAATTCAAGAGTTAAATCATACAATAAAACTTAATGTAAAATCACCCTCCAATACTTGGTAATGCCCTCATGCAATATATATCACAATCCTTCTTCAAGTCTCATGATAGATCAAAGATTTATAGCTTAAAACAGGCTTAAACAGTCACACTTTTATGAAACCCCAACATAGCTCATAGTCAAATTCATAATAAGTAAGATCCATAAATAAATCGACTCAGAAACATGCAATTTATGTAAAAAAATAAGCTTGTGCACCAAATATGAAAGGACCCAATTGTTGAAACCTACACACCTTAGCTTTGGATAATTCCTTTATGAAGATTGGAAATAGATACTTGATGATTGAGTGAAATCCTTAAGATACGAAATGAGTTTGGGACCCTTAATTTGAGTAAAATAGTTGTAGTGTTTAGGAGAGTATTGGGGAATGTCTTATATGATATAAAGTTGAAATATGGCTAAGTATAGGTATCTTCATGTATGGGAAGACTTAGGCCCAAGACCCAAAAGCCTTGGACTTAGATAAAATAACTACGTAAAAATAACACTAGTCCACAATGAAGGCGCTTCATGGTACCATCACGGACAGATACTAGATAAGAAAAATATGGATTTTTGAATTTTGATATGGTAGCTCTAAAATTTGGGATAGACCCATTTCCCACTTAATTTTACCTCTGATCAAGAATATCAAGTCGGATTTTTGATATCATACACGAAGTTTGAGATATATGAAAATTATGATTTTGGGCTCTTTCGAGGCACATTTTCTGGAGATTTTTGGGGTTGTTTTAGGCCAATAGTCATGAAGAAGGACTTCGATGGCACAGATATTAGCTGAGAGGCAGATTTTTAATTTTTCAGTTCTCAACAAGGTATTCAGATTTCATCTGTAACCCCGTGCAGGCGAATAGAATATGCCACCCTATCAAATTTGATGTTGTGTTCTCACTGATGTTGTTGAAAGTTTTGTATGAGGTTGTTAAAACTAAATGACTAAATGTAGGTCCCACTTCCATGATCATTGTTTGCCAATTTTTACCAAGGGGCTTGTTCTAGAAGCCTCGAGAACTGCATGATAGGTCAATCTAGACCTAATTAGATGCACCGGAGTTTACCGTGCTGTCAAAATTTCTATTCAGGTACATTTTCCAAGAATATCGACCAGAGTGAAATATTGGCCAATTTTAAAGGCTTCAATACTAAACTCGAGTCAACCATGCCTTTAGCCTAATTTAACCATTTCGGTCGATAAAACTGTCAAAATTCTATTTCGAGACCATTTACCTACATCTCACTTCATAAATCACTTTTCAAACTGTAATCGCCTTCAAGACACCTGCACAAAAATGTCAATAAATGACCAGCCAATTGAGCTACCAGTGCGTGCAGGTCATAAATGACCTTTGATTGCTATAGGAATACTCCAATCAACGAATAAGAGGCAGTACAAGAAAATTAACCGAATCGATTATTATAGCATCATATGAAAATTATGAGCATTTTATTAGTAGTGCACTGACATATACATTTCTATTAGACTTTTATGGAAAGGATATGCCATTAGTTATATGATGTACTAACTATAAAACCACCATCATAAAGAAATATGAGTATAAATCAATGTTAGAAGATGATAAAGCCGATATTCAAGCTAGAAGAATACAACTGTTTATAAGAGGAGAAAAGTTGCAATTCCATTGAACATCACCAATAGCCAAATTAGTGTTTCTTGAAGATGATCGTTGACACCCTACTATGACCCAATATTTTGAATGTTCTTATTTTTAGGGTTTTTATTCGCTAATTAACACAAAATACTTTTTTCAATTTTTTTTGCTATTCATCAATAATCATCCTTATTTTTTTTATATGATAATATATCCTTTTTGAGAAAGGATAAAAAATATCTTTTTACTATCAGAAAGGATAAAATATACCTTATGTCTATACATTTGGCTATTTTTTGCCCTTATAGTTAATGAAATAGGCCAAAAATGCCCTAATTGAGATGGCACAACAGAGAAGGATTAATTAGTTTTAATTAATAACTTCCAGATTTTTTAAAATATTAATTTGGCCTTCAAAATTAAAATTTAAGATTTCTTTTACCCTAACCCATTTACCATTTACTCAACCCATCCTGCTATTTACTTCAAATTATTTCTACCAATCAAGATCAAAATCTCTAGCTTGTAGTTCTAAACAACAAAAGGTCTTATTAGGGTTTCCTATTGTGAGGATCTTCCAACCGTTGAAGCAACGCAATCAAGATTCTCATAGAAAATAAAGCTAAAGATTCAAGGTAAAAGACATGCGAGAGAGTTGGAGACTATTTTTAATATACATCTAAGGTCAAAAGGGTTAAGAGGTTGGATCTTAAAAGTAGTGGGGATTTTTCTTGATGACTATAACAAACTTGAAGCATATGGGCAAGAACTTAGAACTTCTAATTCGAGAAGTGATGTTGTTATCAATATATCAAAAAAAGCTCTTCAACAGGAAAAAAACGTTCTTGAGGATGTACGTTTATTTCAAATCATTGAAGACTCACAGTATAGAGAGGATTCCTTTGAACGCTTACTTACTATAGCTCATTGTCAGCCATCTGCTGAAAAAAATTTTGTCATTTGTTTTTAATTTAAAAGTAATAAAGATGTCAGTTCTTTATTTCATAGGTTAGTTTACGTCAAGAAGAGTGTGCTTCCTAATGCTAAGTATAGGTATTGTGTAAGGCATATTGAGGCTAAATGGTGTTAAAAGTGGAGGAGTGGGCAGGGCAGAAAAATTATGTGGAATTATGCATGGGCCACATATAATCCTCATACTTAGTGTAGGGCTTATTTTCATACTCAGTATAAAAATATCATGGTTGAGAATAATTTTAGCAAGTTATTTAATTCTTGAATTCTAGAAGCAAGACATATGTCTATTATTAAAATGTTGGAAATTAAAAGATAACGCTGAAGGTTATGAAGAGTTTAGTTTCTAATGAAGCAAAAGTTAGGCGCTAGAAGGGAGATTTCAGTCCACCATGCATGAAGCTATATAATAATTTCACGGCAATAGCTCTCTCACGACCCAACCTAGGGACCGTGATTAGTACCGATTGGGCACCCAAACAAACACTAAATCATATTCCCCACTATAATAGCTAAGGAATTTATCAAAATTTTGATAGAGTTTTCTCTATTTTACTGACTAACCACACCTGCAAACAGTAACCCCAGCAAATAGCAAACATCAATATACATATATATGCGGGCCAACAATGTCACCGCTGTAGTAGAATCGCCCAACAAATGTATCATACACACGTAGTCATACCACACGCAATATCCCACAACAACATGTTTACACAGACCTCTAAACATATGAACTGACTCATAGGATATGACAGGGCCCTGTCATACCCTCGAATGTGCATAAATGCAAAATACCGAAAATAAGGGTACATGTATATACCAAAAGTCTGCTCCTGAGGCAAGGGAGCACTTTGACGATAGATGGAGATCCTAAGAAGAAGTCTCTCTAACATGTACGTCGGTACCAGCGGGCATGAACGCAGCCCCCCTCCCACCCAAAGGAAGGGGGTTAGTACGAAATACATACCGAATATGTAAAGAGGAAAGTATGAAATATAAGGGAGAGTAATAATCCAAATAAAATATATGAGTCAAACCTGTATGCAAACATCAAAATAATACTTTATTTAAAATATCAAAATAATGCATATCGGACGGAAATGATGGCGACCTCCAAACTCGCGCCATACCACAGCATAACACCAAAAGTTTCAAATCCCCAAAATCTCCAACACAAGTCCCAACTATAGTATACGTGAGCCGAGGCGACGGTGCCACACACTCACGTCATAGGATAGGTGAGCATAGTAAAGGTGAACTGAGGCGACTATGCCACACACTCATGTATCATATTGTGTAAAGGTCATCATGCCCATTATATAAGTGAGTCGTGGCGAAGGGGCCAAGCACTCACGTGGGCTGGGGCGAAAGAGCCCAGCACCCACACATCATGATACCAACATATCCCAAGCCCAGCTCCTTATGTCTCCAAACTAAGCAAAGCCGGCCTATGGGCAAACCGGCCTACTATATCCAACCTACTTCGAAATATATATACATACATACATATAGTTATACATACACACGATATCAATCGGCCTGGGAACCGGTGAGCGAAACCAAAATGGCACGAATAGAGTCGTGAGAATCACATGCATAAAAACTAGTTCCAAAATCTTAGTAATATGCAAAATATTCATTCATTTTTTTTGAAATCAAGAAATCATTCATTTATGAGTTTTGTCAAAGTTGCTCAAATTTACACATAAATGTGATTTCAAGAAACTCACTTACTTCCCATCATGCAAATTACTAGAATAGGCTCCAAAATAATATTTTTAAAGTGATTTTGGAGCAATAGAACCCATAGCTTTCCAACTATTTAGCTTTTGGTCTAACGAACACTATTTATGGATTTCTTAATACTCAAAAGATATGGATGGGATTAACTTAGGATAAGAGTGACAAAGAATGAACTTAGCTTATGCTTAGACCCAAATTGTGAAGGAAAAGGGATTTCTTTGTTTCTTATTTTTTTTTCAAACGTATGACATTGACTAAGTATAACCAACTCATGCCAAGAGATAGGAAATCTTTACATACCTCGATCTCTTTCTCCAACTAACTCTAACAGAAGACCAATCCAATTTATGCTTTCGGATGTCCAGGGTTTACACAAATTATGATAACGCCAACGATTAACAACTATACCGAGTTTTGAATCCTAACTCTCTAGTTTCAAATTTTATAAAACTTTTGGCAGCATCTCCCCTTAAAATACGCCACCTCAAGAATTCAACTCAGCTCAAATAATTAATCAAGAACCACAACAACAATCTACAACATCAATAAACCCTCTCTAATAAAATCACAATATCAAAACACCACAAAATGCTATTACGACATAATTGGTAAAACAGGGCAGCATTTATACAAACACATATCTACCATA
>JAOTQJ010098913.1:0-11642 GCA_025642045.1 Solanum sejunctum
ATCATCTCAGTTTGGTTTTCAAAGTTGGTCAATTTTTCTAAAGTTAGTCTATTGTTTTAGTTTAGTCAAATTTAGAATCCAATCTTTTCAAGTTTTGGTCAAGTCCATTCAAATTTCAAAATTATTTTTTTAATTTAGTAAATCTTAGTCAAGTCAAAGTTAGTGAACCCTTAATCGCCGGATAATCGCATTTAGCGGCCATTTCGAGTGTGTAAAACCTTCTCGAAATGGAAATGTGAACCCGAACCTATTTTCTGGATTTTTAAAAGATTTTTCTGTTAGATCCTTTAAAATATTTAATGGTTTCCTAATTATCCGTAAAATTAGGTGGCGACTCTTTTTTTCTCTCAAATTTTGAGAATTGTTTTTTCTCAAATTAATTGAGTTTAAATCGATCTCCGACTTTCGAATTTTTTTTTTTAAAAAAAGTTATTTTTTGGCATAACAATATATATATATATATATATATGTAGATACATGGTAATATTCAATTTGAAATTATATTATATTTTTATCATTTATATACACAGTTGTTTAAATAATTTTTCATTATTTATCTTTTGTTTCTCTTTTTCTTCTTTTATTTTTAAAAGTCTAATCTATTTGCTAATTCAATTATATTTAATCTTTTAATTAAAAGATTTTATCGAATTCGAAGGGAAAACACTCTCTAGAATACGATAATCTGATTATTTTGAAACTAGGTTTTTGTCGCCATCATGGTCTTGTTGGCCTGTGGGAAGCCTCTAACTGAGGCTGTTCGACCCCCAGAATTAGCACAAGAAGGATTAGAAGGGAGAAGAAGCTTTGCAGACATACTATAGTCCCAAGTATCATCTACTAAAGTGCTAGTACCTTTGAAACAGATCATCTACCTACATAGGGAACCTAGAGTACTATGGGAAGAGGAGGAGGTGTCTCAGACGATCTGGAATGAGCAATTGGAATTTACGATGGTTGGCCAAAGATTAAGGTGCTGCAGAGATTAATACCTCTATAATGTGAATTGAAGGGGAAGTCAATATAGGTTTACTAAGCAATAGATATATTTTGATAAGGGCTTCATGAATGGAAGATTATATTTACCTATTATCAAAACCTATTTTTTACATCGCTCATATAAAACTGGAACTATCTTATGTGCATTGTAAAGTGGGATCCTCTGTTTAACCCAAAAGCGGAGACAATAGTTGCGGTGGCATGGATTTCCCTGCCATCACTGCCGCCAAACGTTTTTGGCAAAGAATTTATTTTTTCAATCGCAATAGAAGTGGGCAAGCTGCTTTAACTTGATACAACCACGACTAATATAACAAGGCCCAGTTGCGCCAGAGTCAAAGTAGAGGTGGACTTGATGAGTGAATATCCAAAAGGGTTAACGTTGGCATCAAGAAGAAGTCAGGCGAGATTGTTTCTAAATGGATACAAATTAGATACGATTACCTCCCTAAATATTATAAAACTTGCAAGTTGCAAGGGAACAATGAGTAGAAATACTTTGTACTTCATTCGAAACTATTTGATGACAACAAGAAGGAGGATGATAAGGGGGACAACACTAAGAGGGAGTTGGGGAGAAAGTATATAAAATTGAAGGTGATAACGATGGTAAGAAGGGGGATGAATTTCTTGGAACTAGACAAAGAAATAATGGCATAAGAGGCAGGGGATTTAATAGAGGGGGCTTAATCCAAAGATGGGACCCTCGACAAAAGAAGGAGATGATGGCCACTGAGAATAAATTTAAGGTGCTAGAGGGAGAGAAGGTATAAGAGGAGGGGGACAAAAAACTAGAGGAGTCACAAGGGAATAAGTAGAACCTAACCACCAAGCAATAGGTGGTGGACAACTTTGGGAAGGACAGTGAAGGTAGTAAGGGCACACATGAGGTAGAGGTTGCAAAAAAAGGAGAGGATTCAACAAACAACAAAGACGCCCACTTATAACAACTCAATGTTCATTATGTGAGGAGTGCAGAAATACAACAGAAAGGGGAAGATTTGCAAAACAATTAGGGAAAGGGAGATAGCAGGATCAATGGGAGGCAAATGGAGGAGGAAAACATATCCACATCAAGGAAGATAAATAGGGGGGGGAGATCAAGATAAAACAGACAATGCAGAAAGAGGAGAAGAGGAAGTGAACTCAATCATCAACCTAACAGAACCACAACAAGTTGACCTACAAAATTCAGGGGACCAATCTAGTAACAACAAGCTAGTGCATACAAAGGAGAGAGTGGGTGTTGGTGACTTGGATGGCTCTGATGAAGACATTTAGTCCAATGTCAATACCATTTCAAAAAGTGCTAATTTTATCACCCAGGAAAGCCATGGAAATGAAGAAGTATAAGAAGAGGGGTAGGCCTACTGGATTTAGAAGTAGCCAAATTCAAAAAAGGAGTAATTCTGCTAAGCCTGCAAAAAATAAATGATGATTTACAACCTATTATTCTAGAATATTAGATTTGTGCAAACTCAAAATGCTTTTGGGAGAGCATTGGATCTAAAGAGAAGACATTATTATTCATATATTGCCCTATTTGAACCTTTTATAGGGCCTCAAAGTATAGAAGAGTACAGGAGGAGGATTAGAATGGAATATGCGACTGTTAATTGCTCTGAAAAAAAAAGATTTACTATTTTTTGGCTTTAGGGTATGATGGAATAAAGCAAAATGGCTTTTTAAACTGTCTGCGCTTCTTTCAATCGTGAAGTAGCAGTTAGTCAATGCAACTTTCGATGCTCATCATGGGTCATCTGGAAATAGTCGCGCTATATTTTTAAACATAGGGGTCAGGCTGTGTACATCCGACTCCCCTTACCTCGTAATGGGCAGGAGCCTTTAAGGCATTGGGGTAATATTCATTGTTCGTTGGGAGACAGATTGGGAAGGAAAGATAGTTTTTGACAGTATACAATAGCTGTCAGTCAAGTTCAAACATCATACTTCTCACAAAGAAGTCATGATCACAGTAGTCTATGCCAGAGGTAGTGCTATTGGAAGGCTGAAATTGTGAGAGGATCTAGAATGTTTGTATGAGGGCCTTCATATACCTTGGCTGGTAGGAGGTGATTTTAATGTCACTCTGGATGAATCTGAAAAGCTAGGGGGACTGCCTGTGACACAAGTGGAGACCACAGACTTTGGACAATGTATAAGTACTTGTGCATTGACTTGAATTCCATTACACTGGCAGTATTTATACTTGGTGGAATGGGAGGACAACAGAGGATAATATCTTTAAAAGACTAGACAAATTACTTGCTAATGATCTTTTTTGGCATGAATTTAATTGAAG
This sequence comes from Solanum sejunctum, assembly GCA_025642045.1. Lineage (NCBI taxonomy): Eukaryota > Viridiplantae > Streptophyta > Magnoliopsida > Solanales > Solanaceae > Solanum > Solanum sejunctum. The sequence continues at coordinate 3,302 of JAOTQJ010098913.1, forward strand.
TGAGGTTCAACACATGGTGAGGGATGGGTCTAATCATGCTGGTCTTAATGTAGTATGCAGGGTAGTGCAGAATATTATAAGGAACCATTTAGGTTCCTTAATTTTTAGACAATCACCATTCATTCATGGAAGTGGTGAGAAGGTCCTAGGACGTTCTTGTGGAGGGGACACCCTTCAAGTTACTTAATGATAAGACAAAGAAGCTAAAATCTGTGCTGACTAATTGGAGCAAAAGATTCTTATAGAGATCTTCTTAAAAACATTTCCACCCTAGAAGATATAGTCTGAATGAAGGAAGTACAATTGAAGCTTAATTCCTCTGAAGGAATAGGGATGAGCTTAGAAGGGTGGAAAATAATTTGAAAAGATTTTTAACAAATGAAGAAGAGTACTGAAAACAAAAGGCAGGAATAAGTTGGTTTATGGAGGGGGATAAAAATATAAAATTCTTTCACTCATATGTGAAGGGGAGAAAGAAAAGACTATATATCTAAAATGTTGAAGATAGTCAGGGTAGACTGCTGGAAATATAGGTAGATATTAGGGAGGAAGTTTTGAAGATTTTTCAGAATCAATTTACTGAGGATAACCAGATCTCTGTTTTGAAATATTGGATATCATCCTAATGATATTGACTAAGGAGGACAGAACAGAAATATAGAGATGACCAGATGATGAGGAAGTTATGGGGGTGGTTTTCTAGCTTAGCAATGACAGTGCTAGTGGGCCAGATGGATTTTCTGGGGATCTCTGTCAAACTTGCTGGGAGATCATCAAGGAAGATGTAGTTAAGGTGGTTAGTAGTTTCTGTTGTGGGGCTTAAATACTTAGATATATCACTCACACTACTTTGGTATTGATCCCTAAAAAGGAGGTAATAAGGAATTTTAATGATGTAAGGCCCATTAGCCTCAGTTCTTTCATGACTAAAATCATTTCTAAGGTTATTCAGGGTAGAATTGATAAAATTCTTCATAAGGTTATTTCACCCAATCAAATATGCTTTATGAAGGGTAGAAGCATAACTGAAAATGTGTTGTTAGCCTAGGAGATAATCAGAGACATTAATAAGAGGGCTAAACCTCATAATGTGGTAGTGAAGCTTGACATGGCAAAGACATATATAGAGTGTCCTGGATATTCCTCACCAAAGTTATGAGAAGATTTGGGTATGGGGAAAGAATGATTGATATGGTATGGAGATTGATATCCAATAATTGGTACTCCATATTAGTCAACAGTCAGACTTAAGGGTTTTTCCCCTCTTCAAAGAGGGTTAAACCAGGGGATCCTGTTTTCCCTATTCTGTTTATTATTTCTCTTGAGCTGCTGTCTATAACTTTGAACAAATTGAATGAAAATGTAGAGTTTATTAGGTATGGTCTATCTAGATGGAATGAAAAATGTTGAGTTTATTGGGTATGGTCTACTTAAATAGAGTGAGAGGATTAACTATCTCTCATACGCAGATGACACTATCCTATTTTGTTCAATTAATAAGAGGTCAGTACATTTGATGATGCAAGTGCTGAAGAAATATGAGAGAACTTCTGCACAAATGATTAATTTGTCTAAGAGTTTTATATCCTTGCACGAGAAGACATCAGTGGCAGTTGGGAGGAGATTGAGAAGATGGACTGGAATAGGATAGGGTTAGTTTCTTTTCACATATTTAATGTTCCCCATGTTTTATGGGAGAAAGAAAAAGGAGCATTTTGAGGGGTTAATAAAGAAAATAACAGGTAAGATTCTCTCTTGGAAGAGCAAGCTACTGACGGTAGGGGGTATATACACTTTAATCAAGCATGTTTTGCAGTCTATGCCCATTTATCAGCTCTCTGCTATGAATCCCCCTAAGGGGGTAGTGGATTACATCTATAAAGTCATAACAAAGTTATTATGGGATGACTTTGGAGAGACAAAGGGTAAACATTGGTAGCATGGGAAACATTGTGCTTTCCTCAGATAGAAGGGCGAATTGGGCTCAGATCTTTACATCACATAGTGGATGCTCTTTTTACAAAATTATGGTAGAAGTTTAGGACATCCACAAACTCTTTGTGGAGTTCCTTCATGTAGAACAATATTGTAAGAATCTGTATTCACTGATTGCTACAGGGAATGGGGCATCACACATATGGAGGAAGATGATGCAGATTAGAGAAGACGTGGACTACAACATTTGGTGCAGGTGAAGATAGGGAGTTGAATGTTTTGTTTGATAATTGGACCAAATTAGGTGTCCTATACTACATAGAGGTGAACAATCTATCAGAAGAGGAGGTGGAAGTAAAGGAGTTTGTGAGTAATGGTCAATGGGATAGGCGAAAACTTCTCACTGTTCTATCAAATGAGGATATTGTCAATCATATCTGCAATGACATTAAACCCCCTTACACTGCTAAAGGAGATGATATAGCATGTTGGATGGGGAATCCTAATGGATGTTTTTCTGTAAAGTCTGCCCGGGAAATGCTAAGGGCCAAAAATACCTAGAATGAAATTGAGAGATGCTTGTGGGTTAAAGGGTTGCCTTTTAAAATTAACTTTTTCTTTCGGAAGGCATGGAAAGTTAGTATACCAACAGATGATAACTTAAAAAGCATGAGGATTAGCATAGTCTTATGATGCTAGTGTTATGAGGGACATGCACAGAAAATAATGACCTACCTATTCTTATCAGCGCCTATGGCAAAAGAAGTATGGGCCTTGGTTGCTAACTGGGCAGGAATACAAATGGATGATAGACAACTACACTTAGTAGTAATAAAATGGTAGACAGAGATCAAGACTATCAAATTACAACAAGTGTTACAGGCTATTCTACCTCTAGTCTGCTGGGAGTTGTGGAAGAAGAGGATTAATAGAAGGCATGGAGGGGACACTACTCTTAATACTATGGTTCATAACATTCAGAAGAATATCTTTTACCTATTAGAACTAATACATCCTAGAGTAAAGAGGAGGAGATTTATCTAGGAGGAGTTGTATGTGGTATTAAGGGATTATAAACCTCAGTTATATCACCACATTTTCAACCGGGAACTGCCTCCTAGAGGGACTAAAAAATGTAATACTGATGGGGCTAGTAAAGGAAATCCTAGACCTAGTTACCATGCTTTCAGTATGAGAGACTATAATAGGGATTTGTGCTTTGCTCAGGTACCACATGAATAACATGTAAGCTGAGGCCAATGCTATTTTACAAGCCCTATATTACTGGAAAAAGGAAGAAGGAGCAGCTAAAATTCTAGAAATAGATTCTCTGGTATTGGCTAAGATGATCAAAGGGAAGCTGAATAGTTCGTGGGAAATAATAAAGATTGTGGAGGAGATTAAACATCAGGTGCAAACATAACAAGTAATCATCCAACATATATTTAGAGAATACAATCAACTTGCGGATTATCTAGCCAATCATACAATAGAGGAGAAAACAGAGCTAAGTCTTTGGGCTTTGAAGGATCTACCTAAAGTGGCTCGACAGATAGTCAACACAAACAAACAACAAATTCCTAAATTGAGAATCAGAACAAAGAAGATAATAACTCCACATATTTGGGTAGCTTGAAAGTGTATTTACAGATTGAGCCAGGTAGATAGATCGGCAATGATAATGCCAAAGATATTTACACAAAATAGCCAGATTAAATACACAAAAAATGGCTACAACAAGCTACATAAAAAAAGATTGATAAGAAGGAATGAGTGGCGATCAGAGAACCTAAACCATCACGTGCATTTCCAAAATCAGAAGGAACTGGCCACTATCAAACCAAGTAACAAGCTCAATCACCTATTAGAGAAGGGTATATAGATGGGAAATCAACTAAGGGAGAAGAGACAGGCTAAAACAAAGAAGGAAGGGAAGACAGAACTGGTACTTGAGTCAAGTGAAGATAAAGGAGAAGATCACATGCAATAAGATCGACCATGGCGGTGCAATAGGGACTAGCAACTGAAGGGCCATTTTTGGGAAGAGTACGGTAGAAGATTCTAGGAGTTGAACTTTGGAGTGTAGAAATAATGCCGACAAGACTTATAGCCCACTTGCTTTTTACTATTTTCATTTTATTAGAGAGGCCCAAATATGTATAATGTTGGTCACTGACTTTTTTTAATAAATAAAATGGTGCACTGCACCAAAAAAAATTTAATTAAGTCAAAGATTTTATCACCATATTTATTAATTTTGTTGTCTTAAAATTACCAAGTGGCATTTCTATAGCTTGCCACTTGGCTTAATCACATGCAAGGCTATTCTCCTTTATAATATATATATATATATATATGCTTTACTCAATTAATCATGTTCCTTTAAAACTTTTGAAACACCCCTCATGTGCTTCAGAATGCCCTATAATAGTAATTTCCATATATCTCAAAATTCGTACGTGATTTCAGAAATTCGAATTCATATTCTTGATCAGGGAGAAAAATTGAGTGGACAATGGGTATAACCCAGATTTTAGAAGACCCATAGCGAAAAATAAGTTTTCCTTATTTTTGAATTCCATTGTCTATCCACGCAAGCCACGATGCGCTTGGGGCGTAGATTAGTGTAAGTGTGCCTGCACGTCTGGTCCGCATCGCGCCTTGGGCATGAACCAGTGTAAAATTTTCCCCAGTTTTCTCATTTCATTCAAGGGCATTAGGTAATAGCCACATGCCCATTTAAATGTGAAATCTCCCATACTTAGCCATTTTTCAATTCTGTAACTCACAAAACCCTCTCTAAAAACTCTTCAAGACTTTATCAAATCTCTTATTCAAATTCAACGATTTCAAATTCAATTTTGGAACTCAAGAACCCATCTCAATCTTCAAGTCTTCTTCAAGTTCATTTCAAGAAATTTAAGGTTTAAAGTATGTGGGTATTCATCCATGGGTCCTTTCACCCGTGGAGACCAACCTTCTCCTTTTTATAAAAATAACATGATTTCAAGTGGTATTACTTATGAGTATCTTTTATTATGAAATATGAACATAAATAATGTTGGGGTTTTATTAAGTATTGATTGATTATGCATGAATATCTATTTCAAACTTATTCCCTGAATTAATTTTTTTCTATTGAGACTACACATGATTTGAGCTATGAAACTATGAACTATTATGAGCTTTGTGATAGATTTCAAGATACCCTAAATGAGGGTTTTACTATAATATTAGTGGGTTGATTTGAATTGAGTTTACTCTTCTTGTTTTACTCTTGAGTTGCATGATTTCTAACAAGTATTGTGAATTCACTATGTGTTTGATAAAATTACATGACAAGAATTCTCAAGTTGTTGATTAACTATTACATGATTTACAAGTCAAGTGATTTCATATTGATTAAGGGCTTTCAAGAATGTATTAAATTTATGAAAAATATCTAAGCCTCTATATATACAAGGCAGTGTCTGAATACAAAAGATGGTTGTCAAAACAAAAAGAGACTGTAGAATATCCAGAGTTGATAATGCTCACCAATGTCTCCTAAATCGCCTGCACACCCCTAACTCAGGGACTGTGGCTAGTACCTATACCTGCACCATTGGAAGATACAAAACTATATGGATAAGTATAGGTAACAGGCACCCAGTAGGCATCATTGGCCGACCGAGTGAAGTGCGATAAATATAGATGACTCAAATATAGAGAACTGCAGTAAATGTAGCAAATCTAAACTCTAATCACGGAGTCAGCATGTCTGTAGTAAGTTCTTATTTGACTTACTTTAGGTTAGTTTTCATTTGCCGAGTACCTTGTCGTTTGGTGCTCATCTCTTACTAAATTTTTGTAGGTTGTGAGTCTGGTCTCCCTTGTTAGCTTCCTTTATTCAAGATCAATCGTGAGGCAGCTGTTTGTTCCTTCAGTAGGACTTCAAGAATTTTTATTTTATGTTTTGTTCTGATTGAGAACTGGACATTTGAGACATGTCTTTCATTTGAGTATTCTATATTTATAAGCTTTTATATGTGACACCCATTCTGGGAAGGTTGTAGTTCTGATCCCCTATGCCTATATATCTTATAAGACTATTTATCTTCTGGTTTTATTATTATGTTGAGTTGTTTTGGCTTTGGGCTTACTGCCTTGGTGGGTTAATGAACGCCATCACACCCAGATTATGGGTCATGCCAATTTAGTATTAGAGCCCCTGGTTCATAGGTCTCACATATATATAAGTCCAATCGAGTAGAATCTTAAGGATCATTGCATAGACATTCGTTACTTATTCTTATGAGGCTACAGAGACTATTAGGAAATTCTCTTTTTCTTCATTCTAATCAATTCGTGTATGAATTTTTCTTAAGTTTTGAGTGCTCATGTGTCCTTTTGACAGATGGCGAGGACTAGAGCTATTGCTGCTACAAGACTGGGAGAGGCAAACCCTAGTCTTGCTATTGAGACCCCAGTTGGGGGTAGGGGTCATGCTAGAAGATGAGCTATAGATTAGGGCTGAGGGGCTACACCAGAAAGGGATAATGAATGGGGTATCTGCCCTGAGCCAACCGTGAAGCTTAGGTAGGAGAAGGTTCCTCATGAGTTTGCTGTAACACTCCTACTCCAGGACACATAATTGATAGTTTTGGGTGTACTTGAGACTTTAGGGAAGGTAGGAAGCCCCACTAATACACTAGTACTTCACATACTCGAATTAGGTTTCAGCCCCATAATCAACAACAAGCCCCTGAGGCCCAGGTTCAGGTGGAGCATGCATTAGCAACATCAATTATTGAGATCCACCAGTAGCTGCCTTCACTGATGAGGAGCATCGCAGATATGAGAGGTTTAGGAAGATGGATCCACCTCAGTTATAGGGTGGTAAGATAGAGGATGCACATGAGTTTTCGGCGACTTGCCGGGAGTTACTTGAGACTGCAATGCGGAGGTGTCACACATCTAGCTGGAAATTACATCTTTGCCCCCCAAAAATCACTTTTTGCTCTAGTTGGTGTAAAATTTTATCAAGACAATTTCTCCACTCAATTTTTCATGTTGATCGCGATTCCCGCCTCTGATTTATCAAAAAAGTTTTGGAAAATTCATTACATAGGTAATCTCTCATCAAGGGGTATTTTTGTAATTTACAAGGTGTAACAACTTCTTGAGGATCTTATCTCTATCAGAGAATACCACTTATGTCTCTCGTGCTTTGAGTTTAGAATTTTTATTATAATTTAAGGTAGCCAAGAACCTGTCAGTTACACCATCTAGATGCTTAGAGATAGAGGCGTCATAGAAAATGATGGATTAGAGTTGATGTTTTCATTCTTAAAACTTGTACTTTTCAAACTATTTTCACAATATTAAATTGATTTGGATTGTCAGTTTTAAATTATTATATTACTGAATCTTTAATTTCTTAGCCCACTGGAATGTTCCTTTGTACATAACCTGAATCTTTCACAATTGATTGAATGAGTGATCCAGCCAAGTGATTTGCTTGAGGACTAGGAATGGTTTCTAAGTGCCGTCCAAGCAAAGAGTACCCTTTTGGGCCGTGACTATAACACCTTGTAAAATTACCAAAATGTCCCTAGAATGTAATCATGCATGTAACATATCTTCCAAAGCTCTGAGGGAAAATCCAATACTGGATTTGCGATCAATGAAAAAAATAGAGATAAAAAATGGTCTTGACCCGATTTTAGTGCAACTGGATCGAAAATTAGTTTTTGCTAATTAACCCAAAAACTGTGTTGATCCGCGCCCCTGGTATGACACAGACGGGGAGCGGAGTTACACTTTTGTTTTAAAAAAATTTCAATGGGAAGTTTAAAATTCATTTGGAGGAATTTTGAGCGAAAATGCACTGGTCCGTGCCCCTAGTGCGTCGGCACGAACCAGTGCAAATTTTCTGATTTTTTTTCTTTTAAATTTGAAAAGAGTATTTTGGGTATTCTTAACCTATTTTAATACCCCAGAACGTGTTTCTCCTAAATTTCAACGAAGTGTTTCAAAACCCTTATTCTCCTAAGTTCTAAGCGTAGTTTTGAGAGAGATAGCAAGAAAGGGATTAAGGATATACAAAATTTGGGTCAAATTCTTGTTGAAGATTAGTACAACCTTCATCCCAGGTATCTAAAGACTACCTAGAACATGAGATTGTTCTCCTATGTGCCCCATGACTGAATTAAGTTTGATAGTTGATGTTAGATCCCGTAATTAACTAAATGGAGGTCAATTGCTCATTCGGGAAAACTGTTGCGATTGAGGTGTATGTTAAATTTTACTAACTTATGGTGCGAGAGTATGGGATAAAGTGAAGTTATACTAGTTCTAATTAAATCACTTGCATATTTCTTTCTTGTTTGTGGTTTTGAATAAAGATGGTAAAACTCGTATAACC
>JAOTQJ010098924.1:0-11642 GCA_025642045.1 Solanum sejunctum
AATCTTAAAGACTATACTTTAGAAGAAATTTACATTTGGTCCCAAACTTTACCAAATTGAACCAATTAAGGACTTACGGGTTCTAACTTACCGGTTCTAACTTATGGGTTCTAACAACAAGTCTTAAACCAGTATGAAAAAGAACTAGGGTATTGTATTCCCCATGATTTTCTAACTCAGTATTGATAGGAAATGAAATTCTTTTCTAGTGTGTAGCATGCAGAATGGCAAGTTAAGTTCATAAATCCTTTGGCCTAAGCAAGAGGCGAATTTCACTACGTGATTTGGTCCACCTCTATAGTATGACATTAATCGATTGGTTAGATGGGAAACATTGATCGAATACTGTTAAATAATCTTTTTTTATATTCATTCCTACCTTGATCCAGTCAGTAACACTAGGCGGCTTCTAATGTTGGCCACCATTATAAAGCATTCAATATGAAGAGAATTAATTAATACATGCATACACACTTTTCAAGAATTACGAATTATGCAGTTTTACCTTGTTAGTTCTTCATGGTTCCCATAACCCTAGTTATGGATTTAGCTACTCATGATCAATGTAAATGAAAGACTTATGTATTTGAATAACATAATTGAGCACTTACACAAGAGAATTAAGCACAAGAACTCCAACTCTTCAATGAGAATCACCAAATTAAAATTAAAAGATAAAATAAATTTTACAAGTGTTTCTCAAACTCTCTAATGTTCCTATACTGTTCCTTCTTCGTCCTAACTTGTCACGACCCAAAACGATATCATGACTAAAAAGCCATATAATTTCCAAATGTAGAAAAAAAGTACACTAAAATAAGAAAATTCGATAGATAAATAGCCACCATATAAACCATATCCAGAATTTGGTGTCACAAGTGTAAAGAGTATCTAATACATAAACTGATGAAAGAAGTGCATTTCTGTCTTTGAATAAACTAAAGACTAAATAACTAAGATAGAATCCAATGGAAACTTGAAGCCCTGAATCTCACCACTAGATCTGGTATAAGCCAAGTGCACGAGCAAATCAACTACCACGAGGATAATCCTGATAAGAATCTGCAGGGGGAAAAAAAGTAGGGATGAGTACACAAAATATGTACCAAGTAGGTTTAACTGTCTGGGAATCAAAAATTGAATAAACTATGAAATAACCTAGGAACGCTTCCATCTGCAATAGAAAAAATCAGTCTGGCATCGGTGCAACCAATTTTTATAGAATAATGCAAATAAAGTAAATATATAGTCTCAAACAAGCTAATCCAAACAACCACAAATAGTATCATGAGATGGTATGAAATGCAATGCAATGCAAGGTTGTATCAGGACCGTCGCACAACCTATCGTATACACCCCCATCGAGCTAAGACTCCATAGACTAAAGGGACCCATGGGGACCTCGCAGGCCATATGCCTCAATTATAATATATCAACTACCTTGCCACCCAAGTGCTCGTGGTTAGGGACTCATGATAAGAATCTCAATGTATTAACTTTCTTGCCACCCGAGTGCTTATGGTCAAGGACTCATGATAAGAATCACCATTCACTACTTCTCAAAATGTCATGACATGTAGTATGAGGATGCATGAAATCAAAGCGCAATTGTGGAAGCAATATTCCTCTCAATAAGCATAATAAATATCATCGTTCTCAAAGTGTCATATTCATAATATTCTCAATTTAGTATTCACATACTCTCAAAGCAAATACATGGACAATTAAAATCCTCACACTAGCATCGCAATAAGAATTTCCAACCCAACACATGATACTATCCTATCCCATAGATTACAACATAAGGATACTCAATAACTCAATCCCAATCTCAAAGAAGGATAGCCAAACCTACCTTAATGCCGGACCACACTCGAGCACTTCTACTGAATAGACGAATTTTGAATTCAAATCCCGAAATGATAATTCTCTATAAGAACGAAATACACACATCACAAGGAGTCCAATGACACCAGTACTATTATATGTCTAGTCCAACCCAAAAACTCATCTAAATCTATAATTAAGTTATGAACTCAGTGTTTAAATGCGAACTATACTTTTTTCTGAAAAACTTTGATGAAAATGCTCTTAGTGCATTTATTCTATAGTATAGTACCCTCTAATGGTTGGATTATCCCCACCGATCATTGGCAACATTCACTCCATAATTCCATGAATAGTGCTCCTTGATAGGACCAAAAAATGATGCTATTCATCAACAACAAAAAAAATAATTCGCATACATCAAGACAAACCAGTAATATATATATATATATATAAATATATTATGATTTCCTAAAAATTTGAGCAATTTCATGACATCATCCATCATTACCTTCCTGTACATATTGTCTTGCTAACCTAAATTCCTATTGGTTAATTTCATTATGCTTTCCTCTAATTGCGACATATAAATTCATACTTCAACATTTTTCTTTCTAGTCACAAACACTATATCATTGAACCATAGTAGTACATAATTTAATAGAATTTGAGAAAGTCGAATACCTGTTGCAAACTGGTTCTCGTCGCTGCCTAATTCTTCTTTTATTATAAGTTTCAAGTTATAATAAAAGAATTAAACATACTAGCTAGTTTTAGTATATATGCTAAGGTGTACAAGGTATTAAATACGTACAATTTAACCCTTCGATTTGATTAGTTATCTATTTTTACCTACAACTTAAATAATCAAAGTTATCAATTATTCCGAAATGCTCCTTTAAAATATACAAGATAAATCTCTTAGGAAATCAAGAGGGCTAATTTTAAAAATGGCCCAACGGGTCATTACATAACCATAAAAAATAACCTAAAAGCCTATTTATAGTGTTTAAAATACAAAACCAAATTAAATAAGGACAACTGGGTCTGCAATCTCTGCGAGGTACTCTACAGGCCTTATAATAGTTTACGACTCATGATCGAACTTTTGTGAACTGTTGCTTCAATTCTGGAATTACCTTCTAGATACCCCTCTACGACCCATATAAGATTCTACGGCCCGTAGGGGATTTCATCTAATGGAATTTCAGCAAGTCCTTACCTTCTAATCCTTAGGGTGCGATCTAAGTCTATGGCTCATAAAGTCTTCTACGGATTGTCTGTATGTTCGTGGGGTCAACTTCAAAAATATACCCTTTACTGGAATTGCATAAAAAACTCTCTTTATGACTCATAGAATACTCTACGGCCCGTAAGGGTCTCGTGGAATATCACTTTCAGCAACTTCTGCACACTTTCCCAAAAATTGTACCAACCCTGAAGTTCTGCAAAACAAATATAAAAATATGATTATCAAACATACTAAGATCTCATTGAAAACACACAAAATTCCTAGTTTTAAGCATCAAAAGTGTTGTATTTTTGCAGCATCAACACCCTTAACTTAAAATTGTTGCTTGTTCTTAAGTGACATACTCAATCTACATAAGCAACACAGTAACACATAGACCTCAATCTAATGGAAAACATACAAAATGTAAGCATAGATACTCACACCACTTTCTAAACACAATTACATAGCTATCCCACAAACCAACAAAGATCATTACATGTGACAATGCAACTATGACAAGCGAGATAACCATCAATAAGCCACAATCATTGAATTAGTCTAATGTTAACAGTGCAATGCAAGTGCCCTCATAGAAAGAAGTCTATATATCACTCACAATGATGTCTTAGTGTATAATCTTTGGAGTATGCAAAATCACTCACTCTCACAAAAGACATTCATATATCATGCTCAATATCATATGCTTGCCCCTATACTCATGACTATGACCTTTGACTACTTGGACTAGGATCACTTTAGGACTTTACTGGCTTGTAATGCAAGCTTAGTGGGTTTTGGGATGATTTTTTTGGGAACATAGTGCTAAAAGCCCTCCTTGATGCTGCATTTTTCTATATCTTTGCCCTACCAACACTTTTACTTTTTATTCCATTTTCCATTTCTTCTATTTCAACTTTTCTTGGTGATTTATTATCATTTTCAACTTTTTACCTTGTATTTACACTTTATTTTTCTTTTTAGGTCATAGATAAGGCATCATTCATTTTTCTTGCACTTAAGTACACATTGTTTTTCTCCTTTTCCATGTATCACTAGCGTTCCCCCCTCATGTTATGTTTTCCCCTTACACCTGCCATCCTACACTTAGGATTTTGGCCTAAGTTGACGTGGACAATATCCAACTTAGGAACCAAGGCCACTTTTGGTAGCCACTCTAAACTTAGACTTTTCGCCTCAGTCAAGTGCACAATGTTCAAGGAAAGGCCAGGGCAAATTTCAGGGTTTTGCATCTAATAAGGCTAGGTCACTTAGGTTTTTACTAAAAAAAGGTACATTTTAGGCACAGACATTAGGATCAAGGGATTTTTCACACATTTGGTGAGTTATTTAGACTGAATGGACTGTTATGAACAATGACCTAAGATCCTTTCCTAACCAACTAACCTAAAGTCTAAATCAAAGTAATAGGGTAAGTTCTGAATTGATACATAATATATGAATTAAGCTCACGCTCATATGACACTTATTACACTATCAACACAGACTCTCTGATTGTGATTTTTATCTCAATCTTATCCTCACTTATCAGAATAGGCACTATCAACACAATTAAACATACATAGTTTCTATATAGACTAACAAATAAAAAATTTTGTGGGTATCATAAAAAGCACAAAAACACATATATGCCATAGATATTAGTACTATATGCTACCAATACTACCTATATATCCACTATGGGAAAGTTTGAATCCCTAGGGATTTTCTTGCCTGTGTTCTTTTTCCCCATGGGATTCAAAAAGTTGGGTTACCATGGGAAAATTATGAAAGATCCTCAGGAGAAAATAAATCCACAATCAACAATGGGGGTGGTGCAACCAGGGTTGCTAGCATATCAGCCCGGAGCTACCGGATCTCTATTTGTAGGGCTATCATATCTGCTGGCCATACTGTACTCAGGCTCCGATGGACCCTCAACTCAAAAGTATCAATGTGGCCATCCATGGTTGAAAGTCAGTCCTGAATAGTAGTGACTATGTATACATGCATATGTCCCTTGGACTCTGTAATAGCCTTGTAGACTGAGCCTAATCTGCTGAACTAACTGAGTCAACTGAGACTTAATGTGGGCCAGTCGCTGCACCATAGACTGAATGGCTATCGCGAACAGGTGAATCATGTCGGTGCGTGATATCTGTGTTAGAGTGGTATGTGGTGCAGGAGTAGTAGTAGTAGTCTCTCTCTTCACATTTGTCTTAGTCCGTGGGGCCCTCTTCTCTGTAGTAGCAGTAATGGTTGTAGTGGGTGGAACCTCAAGAGGTGGCTCTGGCGCGAATATCTTGAGCATAGAAGTTGGCTGGTGCGATGCACACAAAAGTACCACCAGGTTCTCCTTAGGATTAGTTAGGCTGGAATCCAAATTGTGCTGGACCTCAATCAATGAGTCCACTTGATGTAGACTCTCTGCCCCAACTCTAGGAAGAGTCTGTAGATCAAGCATGAAAAGGGGATGGATATAGACCTCTTCAAGGTTGCCTTATGGATTTGCTCTACCTGTGGCTGGCCCAATCTATATCATAGCCATCCATGATTCTGGCAACTATAATTGCATGCTTTGGTCATTGTATTATCTACAAGCATTGCCCAGATTCGTGACCTCACAATAGCCCACTAAAATTTGGTAGGGAAACTAAGGGAGTCCTTCATAATAGCCTCAAAAGACGTGGCAACCTATGCAAGGTATGGGCCCTGCTCAATAATCAAACCTGCTGCACATCTCATCAAGCCGGCTTTGCGGCTCTAGTCTCTCATCATACCCCTATCCCTGGTCTGCCCCACTCTATGGTCATATTCTGATGTGGTTCTAGGGCTTGGAATTTGGGCCCAAACAACATATGGTGATAGTGGTATCCATGTTGTTCACCTGCCTGTGCCTCACTTTAGTGTGAGTCAATTTATGCTGAGCGACGGGCTTCTTCCCTTTGGGAAGAGCACTATGAACTGTGGATAGGTATGTTGCATAGAACTCTCATACCATAGTCGGGGAGTACCTCCCTAGTCCTTTGGTTAGCCAGTGGAGTTCGTATTCTGATGGTGTCCTGGAGACCGAGGATATTGTCTAATTCGAAGGAAATAATCTAGGGCTCCTCATAAATAGAGCAGGCTGGTTTGCCCTGCTCATTACACTATATGCCCTCTGTATAGATGTCCCGCATGCCCATAACATACCACCGACTGGTGAGAGCATCTAGTGGTGATGGTGATATTTGTAGTGGTGTGACAGAGGACTTTGTCTTCGACTCATTGTCGCATCCTGACTTTAAGTCTGACTCCTCTCTGTATGGAGCCATCTGAATGGATCTGCTGTAGTTATTTCCTCCCTCATTAGATTGGGGAGTGCAAATAACAATAGCCTGGGTCAGGGTTTGCCTAAGTCTAGTGGCAGTCCTTATCTATGGTCTATCAACATCTGGGTCAGGTTAGACGCTGAACTCCTTGACTGACCCACTAACCTCGGCGGTTTCCTTCTCCCCCGAGGTCTTATCTCTGAGCCTCTTCTGAATGGCTCGAATGTCCTCCCCTCTCAGCTTTGGGGCCATAGTACCTGAAATATACATATTTACACAACATGGTTAGCCCCATAAGTCAAGAAATGAAATGCAAAAGTACATCATACTTGATTAAAGAGGGGTCTAAGAAAGCACCTCTACGGGCCATAGTGAAAACTACGAGCCATAGAAGTCTCTCATAGAAATAGTGTCCACAATTTTTGTTTACTGGAATGGCATCTACAAGAGTAGGTATGACTTATAGAAGGATCTACAAATCGTAGACTGAGTCGTAGATGATTTCAGTGTCTGAACTCTAATAGAAAGGGATCCATGAGACCTGTATACGAGCTGAAAATAATCTATGACTCACAAAAGGCCTCGTCTGATGGGTTCTCAGAAGCTTCAGGTTCTGAAATTTTATTTGAGAGGTAATTATAGCTTATGGAAAGTTCCATAGGTCGTAAAAAACCCTTGTAGACCAAAAAACTCAAGGACCTGAGTTTTTAAGTCCATCAATACGGATCCCATACGAATTATTCAACATACTTTATCAACATCGAAGCAATACACACACACACCACATGAATCATATAAAAAAAGCCAACACCGTGCATGAAAATTCACATATACACCCCATTAAAAATCATTAAACATGCTTTCCCAAACCTACCGTCCCCCTTTGAATGAATTAGCATCAGATCACAAACACATGCCATCACACACCAAATTGTCAATATACATAATCAATTTAATTCAAATGGTATATGATTATATTACTTTCAAACACATCATTCAAAATACAAGGACAAGGCAAGCATACCAATTTTTGACCTAAATATATATTCATAGAATTGGAAATAATGCACTTCAACTTTCAAACACAACAATAGCCTATATCGGTTCACATCTCAAATTACCATACTCATCAATTCAGGTTTAACCTGATCATACAATATATGGTAAATAAAAGCATTTTTGAAGATCGAGAACTTGCTAAATCAAGTGACCAAATTACAGGAATTGAAGGAGGAAGCGAGGCCGGAAATCCTAGGGCTGCTGAAAAACTGGCCAAAAAATGGTGGGGTGATTCTCATCAGTGATCAAAAGACTGTGGGGGGTTGCTTGGTTTGACTCATAATTTTAGGGAAAAATAGGGTCAAAATATTTTAAACCCATTATTTATGTGTTGACTAGATTGGTCAAAACTAATGGGCCCAGACTCTACGAACCCTGATTATGAGTCATAGAGTGTTTATGGCTCACAAATCATGATTTCGTAGAAGGTGAAAACCCTAGTTTTGAGGAATGGTTTCACCGACTAATCTACGAGTCGTGATTAAGATACAACTCGTAGATTTGGTCATAGAAACCTCAACACTTAGTCAAAAATCAGAAAACTTACCTAGGTCCACGACCCCTATTCACAACTCGTAGTTTTTTCCTACAGGCCATAAAGCTCATGGACTAGAGTGCATAACGTTTTGCTTACTGGAAGTGTCTACAAGATGGTGTACGAGTCGTAGATAGATATATAGCCTATAGAACCAGTCGTAGAGGTGCTTCTTGATGGCTGACTCAACCAAGGATTAATAACTCAGCCATGAACCTACACATTCTTCATAGAACACACTGTTACCCTAATGCAACTAGTCCAATGTCTAACATTACAACCAAAATGCGAGATAGTAAACTACCTACAAGTGTAAAAGCCAAACATAAAGCACAACTACAACTGTTACATCAAAAATATTGGGTTGCCTCCCAAGTAGCGGCTGATTAATTGTCGCGACATGACATGGATAACTTGGTTACTCAGACTTCACCAAGTGTACAAACCTCCTTCTTCATATCATCTGGCCTCTTTATTCACTGACAGATATTAAAGGCAACTTCTTTATCGTTCAATCTATCTGAGTTGAAATTTGTCACTCGAAAAAATCTTGATTTTTGAATACTCCTTACCTTAAGACTCCATCTACATATTTTTCGTAGACAAACAACTGTATACCTGCACATGAAATATGTTAACATTAATGATGCCTAAGGAATTTACATATACTCTGAGAGTATCATTGGCTGCTGAGTATTTTCTGAATGATGAAATATGAATGTACCATTAGAGTACATGAATAATTTGTGATATTATCATATATATATATATATATATATATATATAAGTCGGTGTTACCCAAAATATAATAATATATTAATTTAGTAGTTACTTATATTATATATTTTGATAGAATTCTATTTTAACTCCATTTATTTCAAAATTCAAATTTTAAACTTAGTCAAGTCTTTCCATATTCTTGAAATCCTCCAAAATATGTATTTTCTTTACATAGAAGAATATAATTTCTCCCTAAAACATTCTTCCACCAGTGATTGTTTCCTTATTCTTATACTCCCTTTTCCACATTTTTCTTTCAAGAAATCAGTCGCAAAAGGGATTTTGTTTCTTTTTTGATACAATCCTAACGTCCCTTTCTCATTTCTTTACTCTTCTTCCCCAAATTGCTTCTTTTAATTCCCTCTTCATGAGAGTCAATAACAGCAATTAGTAGAACTTTTAACTCCTTTTTATATATACTTTTTCATCCTCTCCAAAGAGAGACTAATGAATATACATATATACAATCTCATCAATACATATACATGGGAAGAGTTTCTTCGCTAAGTTAAAAAGAAGGAATAAGGTCGCTTGGAGTTTACCCACGATGAGTGAAGGAGTCAACTCTCTATTTGACGTCATGTTTAAGAGCTCGCCGCATGTGCAACAGGGCTAACTTGAATTGTTCATGGATGTCCTTCATCACTCCAACCCGACAAAAGGTCAGTCTTACACTCCAGTTCTTTCTAGTTCTTAGGTCTTTGTATTTTAGACAAAATTATGCCGCATAAGCATTTAGATCCTTTATTTACTTTGATGTTTGATAGAGCTTCTTATGTATTTATTTGATTGAAGAATAATGTGCCTAGTATTTTGTTTTATCATTTTATTTCTTGGTCTTGTTAGAAATATGAATTTGTTTTCTACTAAAAACATATTTCCTTTGATTATAGAAGAGTAATTTATTTATTTTGTCTTCTTAAATAGATATTAATGTCTTAGGAGTAAGCAAATATGTTTTATGGTATGCTATAGTCTTCTTTATACATGAAAGTAGGAGGATTACGTACAAGAAGATGCTCAATCTTTTTACAATATATTCTTCATCCTCTTCAGGGGAATCGAGAAGGTTAAAAATTAGAGGAGGTTGACACCACCATTACAATTTGAGAATGTTTATTATCTTACCGATCAAAGTCTCTCTCATAGCTTCCTATGATTTATTTCCTGTTATGCTTCACACCTTATTGTTAGAGTTATCCTAGAATTTTTTGAGGCAGATCTGAACAATTGAAGATTGACATATAAGGTCTATTTTACTCCTTTAAAAAATGATCTCTTATTGGCCTTAATGTAGAATGATTGACCCTCTGTTATTTACCCATCATCTTTCGTATATATATATTGTAAGGACTCCAAAATTTCAAGCTTATTTATGTTGTTTAAAGCCGTCATGGGCCCCCTATGCTAAGCAAGTTCAAAGAAATTTCTATTGGCTAAGTTCAACACAAGTACTGGTAGAAAGGTCAACTTTAAACAACCTAACTTTTATCACACTTGGAATTGGGTGGACCACGACATGTCAAATAAAAGCTCTTTGAGTTAGCTCCACAATGAACTTGGTTTCACCTCATTCTTCTGTCGGATAAAGGAGTTATGACTATTTTTCTGAGACCTTTTTGTACAGTTATCATAACCCAAAATAGGCGTGATGGCACTCGTCTTATTCCACCGAGATAAGTCCGCCTACAACTAAAGTATAACATTAAAAATGCAGAATTATAATAAAAATGAAAGTTCAATTATGGATAATGAGTCAACTTAATGAAAATCTCCCAAAACCTGGTTATCACATGCACCAGCTACTAATGTATTACAATAGATTCGAAAGAAAATGCAAGTTTCAAACGATATTGTCTCTAGAATAGAATAAAATCATAAAATAGGAGTAAGAAGTCAGCTGGGATGGCAAACAACTACCTCTCACAATCTCCAAAGAAAGCTTCAGATAAGGAAAGTAGAGTGTATCACGACAATCTGGGCTCGCAACCTACAAAATTATTGTAGCAAGGGGTGAGTACCAAACACGTGGTACTCAACAAGTAAACTACTAAACACAAAATTAGGTAATATAGAATACAGGTACCCCCAACACTCCAACCAAACCCCCACAAGTACAATCTGCATAAAATCAGTCCAGCATAATAGTTCACAATGTACATAGCATATAGCTCAATAACCACACCAACTATTATATATCAACAACACCAGGGATCAAGTACATCTATCACAAGTTTTACAAAAGCACCCATACATTTACAAATGATAATGAGAAGTAATGCAATATAATTCAATGTCAAGTAATATGATGCATGTCTGACCTATTGATACACACCCGCTGTCTCACAGTTCGGGACCCATGGGGGACTTCTAGTCCATCCATCTGTTGTAGCGTGCGACATGACCCTTGAATTATAGTATCCATCAAGGCATGTGACATGTCCCTTGAATTATAATATCCGTCGTGATATGCATATACTATGATTCGAGGGTCATGTTGTATTCCATGATGGATACTATAATTCAAGGGTCGTGTTGCACACTACAACGGATACTATGATTCGAGGGACATGTCACATGCTGTGATGGATACTATGATTTAAGAGACGTGTCGTACATCATGGCAGATACTATGATTCGACGGTCAAGTCATGCATCGCGATAGATTCATAGACTAGAAGTCCCCCATGGGTCCCGAACAGTGAGACAACGGGTATATATCACTAGGTCAGACTGTATCATGTTACTTGACATTGCACTGCATTGCATTACTTCTCATTATCATTTATAAATGTGTGAGTGCTTTTGTGAAACTTGTGATTGATGCACTTGATCCCTGGTGTTGTTGATATATAATAGTTGGTGTGGTTATTGAGCTATATGATATGTACATTGTGAA
>JAOTQJ010098955.1:0-11640 GCA_025642045.1 Solanum sejunctum
ATAAAAAGAAGAAGAAGAATGTGTATTTTAATCTGAAATTAAATAGTGTGTGTGTGTATATATATATATATATATATATATATAGAGAGAGAGAGAGAGAGAGAGAGAGAGAGAGAGAAATATAGTAGGGGTAAAAGGGTCAAATTATCCTATTTTTACCGTTGCAACATTTAGAAAATCTCCACCCACACGCCTTATTTTCGTGATAAACACGCGTTGTGTCATGTTAGCAACCTGTGCATACTTGTTCAGGAATTGCCAAGTTGAGAGTCATATTTGTGAAAGTTGAAAGTTTAAGTTTCAACTTGCAATCTGGTGCTAAGTTCGGGGGTATATTTGGATATTATGCCCATTTGAATTGGCATGATGTTTAAAAGGGGAAGATTTTTCAAATTTATGATCTAAAAGAATCTTTAAATATTT
The DNA here is from genome assembly GCA_025642045.1 of Solanum sejunctum. Taxonomy (NCBI): domain Eukaryota; kingdom Viridiplantae; phylum Streptophyta; class Magnoliopsida; order Solanales; family Solanaceae; genus Solanum; species Solanum sejunctum. The sequence continues at coordinate 424 of JAOTQJ010098955.1, forward strand.
GTATGATTGTAAATCATTTCATTAAGGATAAACAAAAAAATTTAAGATTAAATTATTTTTAATTATAATAAAATATCATTTTTTTAAAAATCAACTAATAAAAAAATTATGCCACATAAAATGATACAAAAGAGTATTAATTTTAGTGGGGTCGAGTGGTGGTTTGACGACAGATACATCTCTTGCAGGGATAGGGATGGGTTTTCAAACTACACCTAGCAACCCAAACAAAAGTTATATGGGACATCATGGCTAACGACTAAATTGCCCAAGCAAAATATATATTGTTTCGGGGACCAACGACTATAATTAATTTGTTTTTCTTTTGGAATAGAATGCACTTCCTACATGGTTCCTATTCTGATATATGTAAGAATTGAATATATTGGATGTTGATCAGTGGCATATGCAGGATATTCTCTAAGCAGTGTTATCATTTAAAGGATAAGGATAGTTCAAGAAAAAAATTAATAATTTTTTTTTTAGAATAGTTAACTTTATGAAAAAATTATTTTTATTTAAATAATATAAAATTTAGATAAAATTAGTCTACTCTTTATATAGATAATATTATAAAATTTTAAATTAAGTTTCTCACGTCTTCACATTATTCTTCACATTAGTAAATGCATGACCTCCACCTTGATTGACATCTTCATCTTCAAACAAATAACAATAGAAGCAAAAAGCTGCATCTTTTGTTATACTATATTCCACTCAGTCGGACTTCTTAAACCATTCAGAGTTAAAGGGACGAAATTTTCTATACATAAATCTTTGAGGAAACTCATAATTTCGAGGTTGGAAGGGACCTTTTTGAAGATACGGCCTTCTTATTGCATGATGATCATTTGGATGATATTTTCGAATAGGTAATTTTTCTCTAGGATCAATCAGTAAGGAATTTAGATCAACTCTTTCATTTTGTCAATATTTTTTTGACTCATTACCTCGTTCTTCCAAGTTAGTTGAAGTTGAAACTTGAGTTATTGAACTTGACTTTATACGTTTGGAATTTTTTTTAGAAAAATATTCCTCCATTAAATATAGACTAAGATCATATAATCTGCACAATTAATAATTTAGGATCAAATAATAGATGATTTAATATAATAAATAACCCTTAGTCAATTAGTCATATGCAATCCAAAAATAAATTACATATATATAAATTTAAATATCAATTTAATGAATCCTAAATTATTTCATTATAACAAGCAAATAGAAAAGAATAAAATTATTATTATTATGAACAAACAAAAATAAAAAACTTCAAGCACATAATAAAAAAAAAGATTAAAATGAAAAATACTGACAGGGAGACTTGAGATGGTGAATGTCGGTGATTGATGAACAAGAATTATTTATTTTATTTGAAGAAACTCACAAGTCACAAATATATAAATATATGGAATCTAACAATATTTTATTTTTATCTAACTACAATTCTAATTGATAAAGGAATCAAAGATTTTAAAATTTTATTTCAATACTATTTCTAAAATATAAAAGTAATAGATTGATTTGAATAAAATAAAGGTAGAATGATCTGACAGACCCTTATACTTGGCTTCGTTTGTCACTTAAACCCTCCTACTTATAACTTTGTCAACTGAACCCTTAAACTCATCTGAACACAATATTTTAAACTCTTTTTTCACCTGATTAGTATGCATGTTATACAATTGAGTACACATGGAATTTCATGTCATTTTTTAATACCACATATGAAATTACATGTTAAATAATTTTTAAAAAATTAATTAGGGCACATTTACAATTTCTGAAAATTTTCAAAGCACCTTCTTCACATTTGCTCACAGAAAGATCACCAAATTCATTTCACATAGATGAAATTATTCCCAATTTAACTTGAAAATTCAACTACAAACATAAACCTAAAAAGCCTCAATCACAATTTTGAATTAATTTCACAAATTCTCAAAACCCATTTATTGTTCTTCAAGCTTTCTCAAATATTTTCACATTTGCTCACAAAAAGAGCACCAAATCCATCCCACATAGATGAAATTTTTCCCTATTGAACTTGAAAATTCGACTACAAATTCACCAACACAAACCCAACAAGCCTCAATAACAATTTAGAATTAATTTCACAAATTCTCAAAACCATTTTATTGTTCTTCAAGCTTTCTTAAACTTTATCAATGGAGTTTTTAACTTTTCAATATCCATCAATTATCCTTCATGAAACACATACCTACATCTCTTATTTCAAGTCAACTAACACAAATAATGATTTCAATATTTTTTGACAAAGAAATTAAAAACTTAGAAGCATTAGGAGTAGGGGCGAAATGAAGTGATTAGAGTAAGGGTGGGGTTGGGGGCGATTTGCAGCAAAAGAGAGGTGTGTTTTGAATAAGAAAAGGAGAATGAGAAGAATGGGTGTGGTGAATGAAGTTCCAAGAAGAAGAAGAAAGGGTTGGGGCGTAAAAGAGGGGGTGGAGAGGGATGGTTGAGAAAAAAATATTTTTTTTATTTTTTTAAAAAATAATTATTAATTTTTTAAAATATTTTTGAATGAAAATACTATGTCTACTTGCTTTCCCAACGTGTGAAATCACGTATTTTTCCAATTTAGCAATATTAATGACACATAAGTTCAGTCAACGATCAGAGGAATTTAAAATATTGTGTTCAGATGATTTTAAGGGTTCAGTTGATAAAGTGATAGCTAGGAGGGTTTAAATGACAAACGAAGCCAAGAATAAGGGTCTATCAGGTCATTCCGCCTAAAATAAATAGACAAAAAAGGGGTCAAGAAAAGGTTAAAACGTGAAATAAGTGGACAAAAACAAGGTAAAAAATGAAATGCTACAGGAGGGAATCGAACCCAGGGCGTCTGGGTCAGGAAGAGGCGAAAAACCGAGAAATGCTGCTGAGGGAATTCGAAACAGGGCATTCAGCTGCCGACTTGCTCCTCAAACCACCCGAGCTACGTCCAGCTTTTGTGTTGGGATTGTCCCTTTAATGTTCTTAAATGGTATAGAATTTTTTAATATATAATGTATATGTATATTTAATAAAAGAATTTTACAAAGCCGTGTCACGTGATACCTCTTGCATACAGGTAAATCCGCCCCTAATGCTGATGACAAATAAGCTATACGAATTTAATAATGATGGAAAATTTCTTCTTTTCTATATATCCATTCCTCTCTGAAGCAGTTTGATCACCCTTATCTAGTTAAGTTTTTTGCATTGTTGATGGGTTAATGTATTTTGATATCAAATGATATTTTATAAAATACATGTGGCAATCCTTGCGGGAGGATGCCACTTTTATACTCTAAAAAGTAAAATTTTATTGATCAATTCATATTAAATGTGGATTAAATCTTAAATTCATGATACATTGATCAAGTCAAATTATTAGTTAATGAGGTTGGATTAATATTTAAGTTAAAATCTTATGACTTAAATAAAAGTAAAATTTACAGGAATCACATACTATATTTTATTAATTTCAAATATTTCCTATCTTTTTTTACAAATTTCTAAAATTTCTTTTTTCCTAAACATTTGATACACTCGATCCCTTTTCCCACAAAACTTTTGAGAAAATATTTTTGATCTTCCGAACCCTAAGTTTATCAATTTTCTTGATAATAGTTTCAAGTTACCACCGTTGTTTATACAGAGCAGCTTCTTTTGGTTAATCTAATTTGTTTTACCTCTGTCTGGAAATGCCAAAACGAAGAAATAGAAAACCCCCAAACCAACCAAAGGATTTTGAAATCATTCGTGAAATTCACTCTTTGCTTCCACGAAAAGATGCAGTGAAAACAAGTATTTTGTCCAAAAATGGCGAAGTATCTCGTCTTCGGCGAGCTCTTCCTCTTTCCTCTTCCATTTTTCCTTCAACACTTCATAAAAAAATAGATCTAAACACATACATAATCTTCTAACGATGAAGGAAAAAAGAAAAAATCAAATCGAACAAGGATAAATCTTCAAATTCAAAATTCCCCATATCCAAAAATCTCACCAAAAAAAATCAAAGAAGAAAGCTCATTGGAATATAAAACTGAGTTGTTTACAATATTTTTATGGTGATTCTTTAGAATTGGTAATTCATGAGGATGTAAAATTGAGTCATATATGTTGTTGATTCATTGGGACTATATGAGTTATTTTATTAGGAAAATATAGTAATTCATGTGTATAGTATGTATCTTGGATGGTGATTCATTTCAAAACTATGAGTTGTTCACAACTTTTTATGGTGATTCACAAATATGGTAATTCATTTATGTATAAAATCGGGTCATATATGTTGTTGATTTACTAGAACTGTATGGATTGAATACAGTGATTCATTGGGACACTTTTTCTAGTTTTTATAGGTTGATGATTTATTAGGTGCATCATACAAGGATGATACACCAATGAATTATATTAATGGGTTAATTCATTGAGACAATGGATCATATAATATGATTCATTGCAATAAAATAGTTTAACACATGGCTGATTCACTACATCAGATATTGATTATGATGGATCATAACTTATGAATCATGTATGAGTGCCAGTATATCCGCATAGCGGCTAGTGTATCCGCATAACTTATATAGGTTTGTATAACAATGGATCATACAATATGATTTATTGCAATAAAATAGTTAACACATGGTTGATTCATTGCATTAGATATTGATTATAATGAATCATAACCTATGAATCATGCATGGTGTAGTATATCCGCATAATGATAATGTTAAGGGATTTTTGTAAATATGCAAATAGTGAGAATATATTATAATTTTTATATTTTAATATGGGATTTATGTAAGTTACCCTAAATAAATTCCAAATTATATTTGGATCAGTCCATTAAGTTAAGAAGATGAGCCCAACTCATATTTTTCAAGCCCAACTCATGTTTTTCAAACCCACGGTCTTCTAAAATTAATTGAAGACTAAAATACCTCTAAATTCTGAACTTATAACTATATAAAGGGGTCTTTATAAGACAGAGAAAAAAATAAGAAGAAGAAGAAGAAGAGGAACAAGAAGCAGAGAAATACATAGAAAAGTTTTGCACGTCAGTAGTGATCCGCAAGTCTTTCGCATACAAAGGAGTTTTTGTCTCCAAGTTGTAAGCAGCAAGTTCTCATATTTTTGCGATTGTGATTAAAGCTTGGCTCCATATTCGTAAAAAATTTCAACATTATTTTTTTGATTCAAGAACAAAGCAAAGTTCTTGAGTTGATGATCGTGAGGAGAAGAATCAGAGGATTACATTTTTCTGTTAGATTTTTATAAAGATTGTAACCTTTGCACAAATTCTTGAAATACAAATATTGTTATTTGCCTTTACTTTTCTCTTCTTGATTTAATATTTTTCAGGAATGAAACTTAGTTGCTTACAAATTGGTATGCCCAGTGGGATACTCTTTACCTATCATCTCTTCTCTTCAGAAAAAAATTCAAGAACACTGAGACAACTTCCAAAAAGGTCAACTAGAAATCCGCATTCACAAAAAAATTATTAGATCCAAATTTTGATTCGTTTAAAGTTACAAGAAAATTATCGATACGGCTGCAATGGACATCGACTTTAAGTCTGATGTTTTTGAAGATATTGACTCCATAAATGACTTGAAAATTACCATAGAGATTGTGGCTCAAATTAGGAGTAAAGCCGAAATGTTGGGACAACAAGTGCTTCAAGCACCACCTAAATCATCTCTTGTTTATTATTTTTTTCTCCAAAAGAAGAAATATACTCTCCGTATGTTCTAGAAAAAGGGAAAGACATCGCTAAGATAGTAAAAAGAACATTGGATCGACTAAGACTGTCATAAGAATGTCCTTGTCAGTCTAATGTTCCCTTCCTACATAATGATGATGATGTCTTAAGCACTAGATCTGTTACGATCTTCCCTCATGTTACTTCTCAATCCAAGCTATATCCTAGTGATGTTCCTCACTATTCTTCATCTTCTATGGTGGATATGGAAGCGAAGGTAATTGATATATTTACCATAGAAGAACAACTTACGAATTTGATGAAAGTGATCGAAGGCCTATCAAAATACATCAAAGGTCAAGACGCCCAAATTACAAGTTGAAAAATATGATAGAGAATTTGAAGGAGGAAGAATTCACTCGTTTATGTACAGAGCTTCATGTAATGCAAGAAGAAAGAGAGTCTTTCACAGGACAAGAAACAACAATCAAAGAGTTTCAAGTGTCTGTTGAAGGCCTAAATCCAGTTGATCAATTGAAAGACTTCATCACTGGGACTATCACAAATAATTCAGAGTCCATATCTAAATCTACACTCATATATGTAAAGTCGTATTCTCAATGAATTAATAACCTAAAGATACATGCTGGCTATCAACCTTCTAAGTTGCAGCAATTTGATGACAAGGAAAATCCAAAACAACATGTAGCACACTTCATTGAAACTTGTAATAATAATTGGAACATTTGATGATTATCTTGTTAAGCAGTTTGTTTGATCACTCACAGGTATTGCTTTTGACTGGTACATAGATCTTGAACCTGGTTCTATAGATAGCTGGGAGCAGATGGAGAAACAATTCCTTAAGCATTTATATAGCACAAGACGTTTGTAAGCATGATAGATCTTACCAATGCCTACCAAACAGATAATGAGCAAGTCATTGACTTCATTAATCCCTAGAAGAGCTTGAGCCTTAACTGCAAAGATTGCCTTAGCGAAATTTCTGGGATTGAAATATGCATCCAAGGTATGCATTGGGATCTTCGCTACATAATGCAAAGGAACAAAACCTAAAACATTTGAAGAACTAGCAACTTGTGCTCATGATATGGAATTGAATATCGCTATAGATAGAGATCAAAGGTTACTCTACTTTGAGTCTCACGAAGAAAATATATATGATAGTGAGGATGAGGACAACCTTTCATCCAAAATTGAAATTGAAGAGTCTATATAGGTAGAAATGCTCCTCGACGCATGAGCATAAAATGCACATCATGAAGCTCATCAAATTCGAGCTAAGTCTTCAAGTTGTGATGCTTCTAAAATTTGAGTAAAGTTTGACAAATTTGAACTAAGTGTCCATATCATGAAGTTCTTCAAATTCAAAAAAAATCTATAAGTTTCAAAGCTCATCAAAGTCAAGAAAAGTCTTCAAGCAAAATGCTCTTTGACGCACAAGCTTAAACTGCATGTCATGAAGCTCATCAAATTTGAGCGAAGTCTTTAGTTTCAAAGCTCCTCAAATTTGAGCTAATTCTTCAAAAGTGAAGCTCATCAAATTCGAGCTAAGTCTTCAAGTTGCAAAAGCTCTATAAAATAAGTTAAATCTTTAAGTTATTACTCTTGGTCCTCATGAGTTTAAATTTGTATGACCAAAAATAAATTTATTAGGTTGAAAACCTCAAAATAAGTGGTCACGACAAATAAAAAAAACTCAAATATTTTGCATTGAAGTATAAAGTAAATATATTTTTTTACTTTAAAAAATTACAAAAGTATTTATATATCAGCAATGATAAGAAAAAAATTAATATATCACGCATCTTGTACAATAGAAAGAAAAAAATTGAGATTGAACGTCAAAATGTGACTTGCCAACATATTTTAAATATCCTTAACAAGTTTGTATCATCTCTTCATCGAATATCTTCACTTCAAATATTTTATAGATCAACACAATCATAAACGAGCCTTTCTCTTCAGCGTAGGGGCATATTTTGAAGCCTGATTTGTATCAAGTAGTTGCTCTCCAAATCTAGGTTAGACTACACCAAAATCTCTTTCTTTCTAAAGTAAAAATCAAAGAGGAAGAGGCACAGAGTATAGTTTATCATCAAAGTCGCAACTACAGAGAAAGAGGCACAAAATGTTATTTATTGCCAAACCGCAACTACAGAAGAAGACATACAATGCGGTTGATATCTAAAGATAAAACTCTAAAAAAAAATAGATGTACCAAGTGTGTTCTTCACCACCAAAGCCACAATTGCTTAAAAATTGCATTATGTGTGGCTCATTGACAAAATCGCGATTACAAATCAAAATGCACCAAGTGGTTTCTCATCAATTATGGATTACCCTCATATTCTTTTGGTTTGATGTTAGAGTACTTGCAATCTATTGTGAATCTATACAAAAAATAATAAAAGGAGTGATGCATCTTATGGTACCAATAGCACGAAGCTTCAAATCAACATGATGAAAAGTGTGACATATGCTCTAGCACATGATGATTATGATCCTATCAGCATAAAGAGTTTGTATTTTTTTTCCTCCTCCATGTGGATGATAGCAGAAGTCTCAATCAATATGCGACTCTTCGATAAAACACAAAGAAGTGAGTTCATGAATGTCGTCTAAAGTCACACCAAAATTGATTGTGTAGCTAACTCTACAAAAAATTAATTTTGGTCTGTTGATAAGGAATTTAGCTTTGATTTTTGAATATGTTGTAGATCTCAAAGTTTATTTTCTGTAGAATCAATCCATTCACCATTCGGATGCTTGTACACCAAGATACGAATATTTTGATGAGACATCATAAAGCTGTAAAAAAATCAAATTTGGAGAAGTAAAATCAAAAATTAATTCCTGACAATTGAGAAGGATTTTGACACTAATCTTTGGATATGTTGCAGATTTATGAGTCTAGTTTCCAAAAAATCAAACAGATCATGATTTTGATATTTCTACAACAAGATATGAATTTTCAATCACAAGTGTGCTGTATTGAAAAGGAAAGTGACGAAAATTAGAAAATAAATATTACCTAATGGAGATGGATCTGATCGAGCTTGGTGATGCTGCAAATTTACAATTAGCCTCCATGGGAGTATGGATATTTATAGATATCAAAAGTACACAAATTGTTTTACTACAAATTACGAAAAATCCATAATTGAAATCAAATCATGGTAAATTCTCCTAGGAACCAAATAATGAAAAATTCCATAGGATTCAAGTTATGAAAAATTCCATACTAACTAAGTTATGAAACATTCCATAGGATTCAAGTTATGAAAAATTCCATAGGATTCAAGCTATGAAAAATTACATAGGAATCAAGTTATGGAAGATTTTATTGGAGTCAAATTATGAAAAATCTCCATTGAATTAAATATGGAAAGTTTTAAAAAACTTCCTACGAAAAAAATATATTTGATTCAAGAATACTCCAAGCCTTGTCTTTAAAGGTTTGACAAGTCAAGTACCCCGTCAAGCCTTGAAGCAGGGGGCATTTATAGACAGTGAAATTTTATTGATCAATCCATATCAAATGTGGATCAAATCTTAAATTCCTGATACATTGACCAAGCCAAATTATTGGTTAATGAGGCCAGATTATTATTTAAGCTAAAATTTTATGACTTAAATATTTTAAATTATATTTGGGTCAGTCCATTAAGTTGACAAGATGAGCTCAACTCATGTTCTTCAAGCCCAAGATCTTCTAAAATTAATTGAAGGCCATAATACCTCTAAACCCTAACTTACAACTATATAAAGGGATCTTCATAAGACAAAGAAAAAGAGAAAAAGAAGAAGAAGAGGAACAAGAAGAAGAGAAATACATAGAAAAGTTCTGCTCTTCGGTGGTGATTTGCAAGTCTTTCACATACAAAGGAGTTTTGTCTCCAAGTTGTAAGCTGCAAGTTCCCATATTTCTGCAATTGTAATTAAAGCTTGGCTCCGCATTCGTAGTAAAATTTCAACAAGTATTTCTTCGATCCAAAAATAAAGTAAAGCTCTTGAGTTGATGATTGTGAGGAGAAGAATCAGAGGATTACATCTTTCTTTTTAGATTTTTATAAAGATTGTAACCTTCTCACAAATTCTTGAAATATAAATATTGTTGTTTGCCTCTACTATTCTTTTGTTGATTTATTATTTTTCAGGAACGAAACTTAGTCGCTTACATATATGCTTTAGGCTTACATAATACTTACTAACATGCGAAGAATTTAACATGTGACATATTAATCATAATTAAGTAATGAATTCAAAATAGATAAAGGTATAGGATCTTGTTCTAAAGGTTGTTTATTAGTTGATTTCTAGCTCAAGTTTTTGGCGTAAGTACTTTGCAGATAATTTAAACGACTATTTTGAGAGATTTTTATATATTGCCCATACTGTTGTAGCACGCTGAAAAGTACTACCAATGTTAAAATACAATGACATAAAATTTACTAGTTTTCGTCTCATACAATCATCATAACATAATTCGTATTTTAATATAGAAACAAGCTCGCCGGTTCCAATTTTAACTAAACAAGCCAAGATTTAAAGATTACAAACCATGATTCTATAATTTACACTAATCTTTCAAATTTATACATTCATATGTACAGGAGAATCATGTACATGTCCCAAACTACAACATATATGTCTAGATGCAAATATGATCTTCTGCATAGCTCCTAAAATTTATCTTCAATGGCCATCGTCAAGCATCATCTCAGGTATTTCCTATGATAGAAATAACTATCGCTAAGCATGAAGCTTAGTGGAGTAAAAGCTAAAAGAGAAGCTGTTAGATTCCTCAATTTACCTTTCTTAAATCAAAAGGCAACACAATTGGAATATAATAAATAGACCAACTGAACAAATATATCAATAGTATCAAGTATGATATTTAAAGATCTAAGTATCACGAGTTCCTGGAATAATTTTTACAATACATTCAGATGAGAAGTTTTGCCTAATATATATGTCATGTCGTCACACCGAACATAATCAATTATCAAGAAGGACCGAAGCCCTATATCAAAATGAGTGAAAACTCAATTATCAAGAGAACCAAGGACCATATTAAGAGTAGATTTCTTGTTCATGAATAAAATGGACCACTTCCATACTTCGAATGAACCAAAAATTCACAATCAAGATGACAATTGATCAGAACAAGAGGCATGTCAATGGTGACAAAGTCATAGCCACAAGAAGGACAAGGTCCACAAGGATATCAAGTGATCAGGTAATTCGTACAAATAGGTAAATTAGACAAGTTCCTTGCAAGTTCCAAAATATATCAACACAAAATGAAAACAACATAGCTGAGATACCAAGATAATATTCAAATGTATCGGCTGGTAACAAAAGCACAAGAGCAAGTTTTTACATGAACCTTGTCACGACCCAACCCAGGGGCCGTGAATGGTGCCGATTGGACACCGTGACAACCACTTATACTGAATATTTACTTACGACAG